>LFJQ01000529.1:0-23969 GCA_001182835.1 Oropetium thomaeum
CCATGCTCGCCTAGCGCATTGGGTCGGGGCTCATCCTCGCCGACCCCAAAGTCTGCCCTTGTACGTCTACACGTGGGCGCGTTCTCCACTGGGTGACGTCTTTTTTTTTTTTGTTGGCGTGAAGGATGATGTCTGGGATATTTATCAGAGTAAAATAGTCATTTATCGTTCACTGTTAAATTTTCTTTAAGGACCTAAGAATGCTTAGTTAGAGACGGGTAATAAGAACAGAACCTAAGGAACAAAGGAAGGAGGGAGTACGTCCAGAGTATCCAAGTACTAGTACAGTACTATGACATTGGCACAAAAGCACTGGTATATGATTTTCTTTATCAATAAAAAAAAGAGGAAAACAAAAAATGGGGACACAGGAAAAAACAGTCGCATCTTTGTGAGTCCTGCCCAAGGTTCGAAAAACCGCTGGAAACCGGACGGTTTTCACGGTTTTCGACGAAATCGCTCCAGCTCGATTTTTGTGGTTAGCTGTTTTTCGAATTTGAATTTGATGTAAATTTTAAAAAATTGAAAAAAAAATATGTAAAAAAACTAGATGAAAAATAAGGAATTATGATGAAGGAAGAAGTTAAAAAAACTTTATTTAGATGAATTAAATAAATCAAACAAGATAAAAAAGGGAAAAAAATAAAAACAATTATCTTATGTACTAACTCTACCTCCCCAACCTTATTTACTTGTGCTCTACGTGTTATCAAATACTATATTAACTTATTAGAAAAGGTCATGCAAATTTTTCATTGATTTCACCCAATTTACATGTCCTCTCTTAAAAATCATGATTTTTAGGCCAACCAAATGGTTACCGCACAAACCGAACGGTTACCGCTCGAAAATCACGGTTTTCAGTTCAAATCACATTTATACTATGTGATCATTATGTATTGGTATTTATATATTTGTTATTTGCATATTTACGTGTTGTGTATTATACTAGATCAACTTCTTAGGAAAGATGATGCAAATTTTTTCATTAATTTAACCTAATTTACATATCCTATTAAAATCGTGGTTTTCAGTCAAACCAGAAGGTTTACTGCACAAACCGAGCGGTTACCGCTCAAAAACCGCGGTTTCTGATTGAAATTATGTTTAAAATTTAGATTTTAAAATTTAAACGATTCCAGAAACAGGTACCACGGTTTTTACGGTTTTGATCAAACCGGTCCGGAGCGGTATCCGTAGCAGAAACCTTGGGTGGGGGGGGGGGGGGGGGGGGGTGGGGACGCCGTTTTCTGGTAAAGAAAAAAGAAAGAGGAGCTAGCTACTAGCTAGGCCGACGTCGCTGTTCGTCGTAATAAAGCAGATTATGATGCGATAATATACATTATCACTAGTTATTAGTACGATGATTCTGCGATAGGGACAGCGACAGATACCTTTTATTATCCAACGCTGACGTGCTCCTCTGATTATACGGGTTTAATTTCAACCGCTTACTCCCTCCGGCCAACAAATTAAGTAGCAAAAGGGCTGTGACATGACAGCAGCCGCCGCCGAAATGGAGAGACGAGAGATAATGTTGCCACAAGAATCATTTGCGTGACCCCCGCCCCGGTCCGCGGAGTGCGGCGGGGCGTGTTTCATCCAAAACCAAAAGCAGCCAATCCAATCCACCCGAGGACAGCAGTGGTGGACGCCACGGCCACGGCCAGGGCCTTGGATTGGCCCGACGAAAGTCGTGGGCGGAGCCCATGGATAGACCGAGGACCGATGAGATCATCACGGGCGTTTCTGCTTCGGACAGATGCTACTGGAACTGAAATGGACTAGTAGTACCCCATTACGTAGAGTGCCATTAGACATATAAATTCGCCAGCCCTTTTTTGCGTCCTGCCAATGGCGGCCTCGCACGCACGTTTCCTGTCTAGGACAAATCGCAGCTCTACGACAATAACCGCCACACCATATAAACCGAGGTAGCAGGCTGTAAAGTCCCCGAATTCAATTTTGGTCAGAAAACGGGTAAGGATCTCTGTTACTACTACAAAAGGGTGAAAAATCGTACAGAATGATGCCCATCGCATGGAACATCCCCATAGTATACTGGAGGTTGGTGCAACCAAAAGTGGAGGGGCGACACCAAAATGTGAATGAAGTTACTACCTGGTATCCCAAAAAAACACAAAATGTGAAAACACTGACCATTTCATTTTAACAACTATACACATAAAAAGAAAAGATTTATACTTTCAGGAATATATTTCCTGTTATTGGTGTCTTTCCCTCAACGTGTCTTTAACTGCAGCCATCACGTCCGACTTAAAACAAACAAAATCTTCTTGGCTCTGAATCCACCAGCTGTACATCAATCTATCACAACCAGGCCCGTGATCAAATCAACCAACATCTATGTTTGGTTCTCCCTCAAAAGATGTCGCAAACAACTGCATCTTGTCATCTGCATCTGTGACATTTCCAGGTCAGTACTTGCACCTCAAAGTGACAGGTTTCAATGTATAATAGCCAGATTCTGGTGGAAGAAATTACCGGTTTTGCAGCATTAATAAAGTAACCATTCTGCCCAAATCATCACGTCTACGGACATTAGTTCCCTGTATCATATATAGGAGTATTAGATTAAAACGTGTAAATTAATCCATGTATGAGCTCCATATCTTAATACCGAAAAAATAATGCAAGCAAATGTTGCATTAGTTTGAGCCTCTAACCTGCACTTCCAAGCTCTCAGAACCTCGAATACCATTTAATATGTAGTTGGCATCAACCAAGCCAGTAAAAGGTCTCATCTAAGAAAAATAACAAGAGTATGTTGTATGCTAGCAGAATGCACCCTGATCATTGTATCATATGACTTAATTGATATAGTTATGTGGTGGTAAACAAAAATAAGTTCAACACAATGCTTCTTCAATAGTTGTAAAACAATCAACTTTAGGAGTATGTGTGCACCACAATTACAAAGACTTTTGCAGGAACAACAAAGTGGCTTTTTTAATATATGGTGAGAATACAATAGATTATTGTGTCCAAATTACCACATAGGAGTTGGTTTTTGAGCTATGCCTGAAGAGAATACTGAACCCAATGATGTGATGATGTTACAGCAAGCGAGAGAATTCCATTTATTTCTGCATTTTGTTTCAGATGAGAACACACAGATCGCTAATGTGGCGGCTGATACACAGTGTGAGTGTGTGCATAATGTGAACCTGAACTCCAATATCATTTTGCAAGTCAATTCAGCAACTAATCAAGAGTTCATTACCGTTTTTCTGTAAATAGCCTCACTTTAACTAAGAAAATACATAACATATTTTCACTTCATGCAGACATAGGAACTGCATGCAGAATTGCAGATATGGAACCATCTACTCTTCCACTCTAAAAATACTCCACGGTTACTGTAATAAATTATTCCTAAACTGTGGCATATACTACCAAGGCAATGATACCTGAACACAAAGATTGGCCCAGCGAGGGCATACAGAACAGTAGGCAAAAAAGGCTTCAATATGCAAATGCAATATCCCATCAGAATGCAACCGTATGTCACTTCTCAGTTCTCATTTGCCATCAAAACCCTAAACACTTGCAATCACACTGTAATCTAGTGGTCCGAGAACATGAGCCTCTCACCTTAAACACCATGGTTTCAAAGAGCACAGGGCAACAGCTAACAATAGATTTACTGATCTAGATTGCAAGGTAAATTTGTAGAGTGGTGTTACAACAACAGGTCTGTTACCTTGCCTTCGACGATTGCTCCAGGTACTGTTAGAACTTAGAACAATTTGTAAAAGCAATTGAAAAATAGAACACACTAAGCACTTAAGCATAGTGCAACGACAACAGTAACCTTTTATCAGATTCAGAAAGCAAACTAAGTTATAACTTACATCTGCGAAAAAGGTAAAAGCTAGCCAAAATTATAGCTCACTAACAGAAAAGAGACTAGATTATAGAAAGAGGGGAACATTGCTATGCAAGTTATAATGATCAGTGTTGCTTACATGTTTTATAAAATTCCCTCAGTTATGACTAATCATCATACAAATCAACTAGTCAATGTGACAGAAAACAAGAGAATTAACACCTTACGCTACTCAAACCAGAGAAACAAATGTAAACTAATTAATACAAAAGAACAAATCCATAACAAAATAAAATTAAAAAGTAGGTCAGCCTTTGAGTGTGTGGGTATGTAGCAAAAAGAACAACAGTAAGCCATTGATATTCACTGTAGGCATGCAGTTGGAGAATAGCAAGCCAACACATTAAAAATATTTATTTCTGATAATTCAATGTGAGAGCACAAAAACAACACTTTCTAAGCAATGATCAAGAATAATATCACCAAATTTTTGTGGAAGTACTTTTGTTTGTCCTCATAGCTAATGAAAGCATAATAATCATCACTTTATCTGTTCAAGGTGTACTACATTGTGCTGAACACTGAAAACTGAGAACCATATCTACTATACTAGTTGTACAATAGATTTTGCTGGAAACATAAATTAAGTTCTGAACCTAGAAATTAACCAAAGTTGTGAACTGAACATCAGTAGAGTGAACAGTTCTTGCAGTGCACTTTCAAGTTTATAGAGTATAAAAGTATGCATGCATATCAAATTAAGTTGTCAGCAATAGAGAAAACATAGGAAGTCACAAGAGAAAAGTGCATCATATTCTTGAAATGAGAGCAAGAAGAAATAACTTTTAACATACCCGGTTGAAACTCATGATTAAGTCAATTGACACCCACCCTTGATCATTCATTTGCCTCCTCAAGAACGTATGGCATAGATTATTTGTGCTAGAGATGTGGACAAACAAAAACATAAGGACAAAAAACAGTAGTAAAGAACCAATAGAAACCAAGAAGATTTAGTACCTAAATAAAAACTCTATCTGCCTCCTAATATCCTCTTGCAGATTTAGTTGATCCTGAGGAACCCATGATGGTTGCATTGGCGGCCGAACCAGATTCATGTTCTGAAACTGTTCCACTGGTGGGAGGTAGACAGGATAGAATTGCATATCACCTGCACATCAACAAAATAAACAGATTACAAACAGACATGAAGTCATTCATCCAGACAATCAGAGAAGAGCTCAGACTCACCTTGGTAGGCAAATTGAGGCATATTTGCACAAAATGCTGAGGCACCATAAAGTGAGCAGCAGGTGGCGGCAGTGGTGGGTGAAAAGGACCAGGTTGATAGATGCTGAATCCCTGGGATAATTTCTAGGGGAGAAATGTCCCCCTCTCTCATGGTCACGGCGACCCCGGTAACCACCACGACCTCCGCCACTATTACGGGAATTATTGTTCCAGTTGTTGCTGCTTCCACCGCTATTTCTACTGTTTCCTTCGCCATTACCGTTGTTGCTCCTACTGCCACCACCGCGTATGTTATTGTTCCAGTTGTTATTTCCAAAAGGAGTTCTACTGCTGTCACTGTCATTTCTGCTGATGCCACTGCGAGGGCTATTATCATTCAAGTTACTGCCTCCATCTCCATTGCTGCTGTTGCAACTGCTAGAACTACCAAGCGCCCACCATTGTGGTGCCATCACCGCCGATGCCACTGCTCCCACCGCCGCCACTACTAGTGGCAGTCCAGCGGCTGCCACTACTACCATTGCCACGGCTAACACCATTGTTTGCACCATTGTTGCCACTTCGCCGACCTGGATTTGGCTGGGTTGCGGTGTCGTTATGTTGTGAAGAGGCAGCAGCAGAGGCATTCGGAGGAAGCGTGGCAGCAGGGCTTGAGCTAGTAGAGATCGGTTTAGCCTCCACATCAAGAGGATGTGGCGTCACCGATGCAGCATTCGAATCCTCCTGATTCTGCATCAGCAGATTCATCAGCCATGAGGAACGATCGACTTGAACAGGATCATTAAAATCGGATAAACATCCCTATATGTACTGGCATCAGGAGATTAAAATCAGGCACATAGGCTTGATCGCGAGATTTATTCGTACCTGCGCGGACGGGCCGGAACCATCGGTGAGGGAGCTGGACAAGGCCGGCTTACCGTGCTTCGACTCCACGAGCGCTGGCCACGAGGCGTCGCCGCCGATGATGGCGCGGCCGGTGTTGGCCGCCGTCGCCGCGGCGGCGGCCACGGGGATAGGCGCCGGCACGCCCACGCCGTCTTCCTCGCCGCCGCATTGACGGGATCGCCCCCCCTCCGCCAGGCCCGGCGGATCCCGGCGGGCCGCCGCGCGGTCGGGTTCCTGCCTCGCGATAGCCGGTGCGACGGACGGCCGCCGCAGCCACCGCCGATTGCGCGGGCGCGGCGCCACCAGCAGCCGGCGATATCTGGAGGCGGGGAGGGCGGCGGGGAAATCGGGCTTGGGCGGTTTTGGGCCGCGAGCAGAGGCGGTGACGGGAAATGAGGCAAGGCGATGAGGGCAGGCGAGGGGAGGAGAGGAGGCGAGGGTGGAGGAGAGGAGGAAGCTGGGGCTGCAGCAGTGCGGCGGTGTGAGGTTAGGTGGGAATTAGAGAGAGCATGTAAAAGACCCCATCAATTTACATTCAAGTTTATCAAGTTGATTCGTGACCCACATATGATATGCGATAACTTAATCGATAAAAGAGAATATAAATCGGGCAGTCCCTCGATATACTTCTCAAGCAATGTCCAAGATCCAAGCACGTCAGTAACATCACAAGGTGATATATCACATAGGTCATATTAATTAATAACATTAATTTAAATATTCTTACATACCAAGGTTTATCATAAGTCTTGAAACTAATAAATTAAAGAGCGAAAGCAATTCTAAGAAATACGATAGTCGCAGCGGTAGCAGCAAGGAAGCAGCAAAGGATTGCGATGCCCAGTCCACGAACATCGTAAATCACGGTCACTCGAAAGTCTTGATTACGCCTCGCCCTCGCCGGCATCGACGGGGACAAAGTAGCCGAAGACCAACTCATCCTCACCTGCAAAAAATTAAGCAACAAACGTTAAGTACGAAGGTACTCGCAAGTCTTACCCTGTTGTGGGAATTATTTCCCGACTTCAAAGATAATGCAATGTAGCTGTAGCAAGGTAAAAGATATAGGAATGGACTCAATTACTTTAAAGCAGAAACTAAGCATATGTGATAAGCATAAAGTAAAAGAACTCTGCGGGCATGAATAACTACTATAAACCCAATCCCTAAGTACCATATAACCATAAACCATGTACATACCATCATCCATGTTCCATCCGAACCATGGATACCAACAACCATATTCCAAATCCATCAACAATATCTCAATTCCCATCATGTTATGTGACTACTCTACGATATTATCCAAAGGACACTGAGCTTGATCATAACTGTGACCGCAGCGGATTCGCACAGATTTTACACTCTGCAGGGGAGTCCAACTGTACTCACACGACTGAGGACCATATGGCTCATGCTTTACACAAGGGGGTACTCATGTCAACCTTTTTCACACTCGTGCCCAACGGTTGGAAAGTCCACACGGTGCCGAGTACCACGGCCTCGCAGGCACACGTGAGTTCCTCATCGAGTATCACGGCCTCGAGGCACCCATGACTCCCTCATTCCACACACCGTGCAGTCATTGTTAGAGGTCCATCTCGGAGACTATTTCCTATTCTATCTCCTAGCTATGTATAGAAACGTATCCTATGATGATACCATCATATAATCGTCTTAATTAAGACTCGTAATATCTTCATATAAATATGAAGCAGGCCACCCAATCTGGGTTAAGGCGTTCATTCATATTTTACATGGTATCAGAGCCAAAAACTTTGCTTGGCAGCATATTTATGAGATAGGTGGCAGTGAGAAAAGCTTCATCCCAGAATTTAATGGCATAGATGCTTTGCAAGGAGGGCAAGACCAACTTCAACTATGTGACGATGCTTTCTTTCTGCAGAGCCGTTTTGTTGATGAGCATGAGGACAGGAAACATGGTGAACAATTCCAATTTTCTGAAAAAAGGAGTTTAATTTTTCATACTCCACCACCCCAGTCAGTTTGCATAGTTTTTGATTTTGCACTGGAATTGTCTTTCAACAAATTTTGAAATTAAGAAAGACTTGATAGACATCAGACTTCTTCTTAAGAAGATAGATCTAAACATATTTGCTAAAATCATCAACGAACTTACATAATAGTCATGTTTACCAACTGATGTGGGAGCTGGTCCCCAAACATCAGAGAAAACAAGCTCAAAAGGAACAGTAGACACACTAGTGGAAACTCCATAGGGAAGCTGATGGCTTTTTGCACGTTGACATGAATCACAAACTGACTGAGACTTAGACTCTGCTAAACATTGAAGATTACGAGTCTTAACAATATGCTAACTATAGGAAAAGCTGGATGACCTAATCTACTATGCCAGACTTCAGAAGATGGACATTGAACTGCAAGGATGAGCTTATCATGCGCTTTTATATCTGGTGCCGGCAGGGGATAGAGTCCCCTTTCACACCTGCCGCTAAGGATGACCTTCTTGGACACCTGATCCTTAATCAGAAAGAAGGATGGATGAAATTCAAGAAAAGCGTTATTATCTTTGGCTAAACGATGCACAGAACAAGATTTTTATGAGCACTAGAGACACAAAGGACATCTTTAAGAATCAGATTACGATTACGCATAGGGGTATGAATAGATGCATTGCCAACATGACTAATAACCATACCTGATCCGCTGGCCGTGTGCACCTTGTCCTGCCCGTGGTACTTGTCACTCGTTGTTAGTTTCTCGAGCTCGGATGTAACATGATCTGTTGCACCACTGTCCGTATACCAATTTGTGTCAACGCCATATGATGCTACAGCGTTGGCACTCTTCTCATCTTCATCTTGATAGCTTTCATCCCATCTATACCAGCAACGAAGCGCTACATGTCCGCCTTTGCCACAGATCTGGCATAGTTCCTTGTTCTTACCACCACCAGTGCGGCCTCCTTGTCCACGACTTCCTGGACCACGACCTCTTGTCGGCGCGACCGCGGTTTGGAGGACCACGACCCCTCGATAGCCACCACCACGTCCTCGAGAAGCGGCATTGACCGAGGACTGAAACTGACCCTCGCCATCAGGAGTTTCTTTGAGCATTTGAAGACGCATCTCAAACGAAAGTAATTCAGAATAGAAGTCGCTGATGGTGATGGTGTCAATGCGTCCCAGAACAGAGGAGACAAGGGAGTTGTAATCGAAGTTGAGCCCGTTCAGGATGAACGCAATGATTCCTCATTGTCAGGGCCCTTGCTGTCGCCACGAGTTCGTCACGAATTGTCTTCATCTTGGAGTAATATGCAGATGCCGTCATGCCTCCCTTCTTCGTGGTCGACAACAGCATCTTCAGATTCGTGACCCACGCCTTGGAGTGCGCGGAGAAGAGAGACGTGATGGATGTCCACGCCTGTGCCGCCGTCTTAGCTTCAAGCACTTGGATCAACACGTCCTTGGACAAGGAATTGAGTAGATAACCAAGAACTTGCTGATCTTGAGCCACCCATAGGGCGTACTCAGGATTATTGACCTTTTTTATCGATTTGTCGGCCTCCGTGACATCAATGGTCTTGGCCGGAGCTGCGCGCGACCCATCAAGGAGCCCGTCGAGCTGTACACCTCGGAGAGGAGGAAGGATCTGCGCCTTCCAAAAAAGAAAGTTGTCTCTGGTGAGTTTCTGAGAGACAGGTTGACCGAGGGGTGAAGACGTTGTTGACGAAGTTGAGGACGACGCCATTGATGAACTCTGCGGAAGAGGTTGCTCTGATTACCACCCAATCTGGGTTAAGGCGTTCATCATATTTTACAGTCATCGGTCAAACGTTGGTACGCCAGTGAGATACTCAGCTTGTCTTATCATTATATCGGACATGTGGTATGAACGGAAAGTGCTCAGGCCAAGAATAATACGGCCGGGTCCTAGGTCAACCCAGACGGGGCCTACGGCACACAAACCTCCATGCCTTGCTGCACTCCTATCCCACCGTCCAGATTTTCAGTTTTTAACACTTTCCAACTTTTACCAACATATGAACTTGCCACAAGCTCATAAGCAACCAGGATAAATCCTATACGTGCGAGTGGGACTTACCACTCGACTTCTAACCGTGTTATCTAAGCATGGCTAAGCATTTCGTGACTCGAACAAAGACACTCTACCCAGGTTGACAAGGTGACGTATTCAATACCAAGGAGGGGTACATGCAACAATAATAGGTGTTCCCAATTTTATCACTATGTCCGACTTTAATGTAGTCCTATACGTAAGCATTCATATTAATCATTAAGTAAATTACTTAGGGTAGCAATATGAGGTGCTTGCCTTCAACAGCAACGGTGGTGTTCTCTTCCTCAGCAGCTGGATCAACCTCTAGTGCTTCTTCCGTAGCAGCACCCACGTCACTCTCTGGCAGATCGTAAGCTATAAAGTAAAAACGCGGCGATAAAGATGTATGCCATGATGTCATGATGCACAAATGATGTGATATGGTGCTGAGAGGTAGCTACTGAGTCTACAAACACAATGCAAAAAGAACAAAGTCAATCGGGGTTCTACGGCTCAAGTTATGCTCAAAACAGTTTTACGGATTTCGGTTACGGGTTCCCGGTTCCCGGGTTTCCGGTTCCGATATCGGGTGGCACACGGATGTCGTTCCGGAAAAAATTCCAAAACACATCTCATGCACTGGCTTTACTAAGAGGCTTGGGTTACTACGAGACTAAGTTTGAGTAGTTTGACTCGCGTTAACAGGAACACGAGCTCTCCGACTGTCGTTGCCCGTTTACGACATCGGGAAAAACCGTAAACGATACCATAAAAGTCGTAACGACTTTTCCGGTGAAAATCAAAGTTAAGTTACAGGCATGGGACCATTTTTAGTTTAAAGTAGGATCTAAACTAAGACTTTTGGCTCTGGTTTGGGGTCAAGTTGAGCTCTATGAATTTACTAAAAATCAAACAATGTTCTGTTTTCCAAACTTATAAAATCAGAAACATGCACTAACACCTATGGGAAAATCATGAAACTTTATTGATCTACTATTGAGAAATCTAGCTATAGTTTTTGTTAAAGGTCTTGGGCTTTTGGGTGACTTGCCTAACGCACTTTAGACAAAGGTAAATAATCTAGGGTTTTGGGGATATTAACAATGACATGCATGCACAAATGTTCATGAGAAAATTCTGGTACAAATGCAGAAGATGCATCATGCCAGGATACAATTATGGTACAAAAATCAACCGTAGAAACCTTTTGAAACTTCAAATAAAAAATCAACAATAGAAATAATTCATTGAATTATTAAAGAAATTCTAGGGACATTTTGAAAACGTGCTTTAACATAAAATTAATTTATTGTTCAAGGATTCAAATAAAATTAGGTTTGGCATTTTTTAGATTTTCCACTGTTTAATACACATTTTACAAGTTCTAAGCTAAATACTAGAAAATAGAAAAATAGATGGAACAGTATCACAGAATAGGGGAATAGGCAGTGGCGGTGCTCCGGTGAGATTCTCGTCGGAGAAGAGGGTTAGGGAGGGAATGGAGCAGTCGTGGAGCATCACCGTGAGTCAATGTACTGATTTTAAGAGGATTAAGTCCACGGGGAAGAGTGCAAGGTGGTCGTCGACGTGAACTCCGAAGCGGTGTTAATGGCGGCCGAGGTGGTGGCGCATGGCGTTCTTCGTCAACGGTGGTGAGCTACGACCAAAACCTTGTCAAATCGATGCACCATAACAAGTGGAGCCCTGCCAGAGAAAGGAATCAAAGAATTGTTGTACCGTGGCGGTGAATTTGGAGAATGGTGGCGACGGCGGTGCTCTCGGCCGAATAACAGGGGCGGCGGCGTTCCTGAGAAATTAGGGCACAACCGGGGGGGGGGGGGGGGGGGGGCCTAGATGGTTTGGAGAGCAACAGGGGGTTTAGCGGAGGCGCGGCTCAGGAGTGCTGAGCCGTGCTGGCGTCGTGGAGCGGCAAGGAGGCGGCATACTGTGTGGCGCGTGCGACAGGACAGAGCAAGGAAAAAGGGAAAGGAGGGGAGCGAGTGCTTGGGGCTTTATACTCCAAGAAGGTGAGCCAAAGGAAGGAGAGAGCTGTGGCGCACCGTTGATTGGTGAGGGGGAGCGGCAAGCGGCGATTGGCGCTAGGGGCGGTGCTCTGCCGGGGGTGCCGTGTGGCAGAGGAAGAAAGGTAGCGCCAGAGGAAGGGAGGAAGGGAGAGAGGGGGCAGAGATAGGAGGGGAAGATCTTTGCCAAGAACTGCGGGATTGCCTTCGGAGTAATGGCACGCGAATCGGCCGGCGCTGCCCGGGCTGCCAGCCACGGCGGTTGGTCGGCCGTGGCGGCGTAACTGTTCACCGTAAGGCTGTTTTCAAATTTTATTTTAATTATTCTAATTTTCTTTACTTGAGTTGATTGAAAACCCTAGCTTCCGAGCTCAAGAAATTTTGAAACTTTTTTGTGTATATGAAAGAAATTATTTGGAACAACTTTTTTTAAAGGAAGGTTCCCTGATTCAGCCTCTAAAGATCTGTGAAATTATAACTTAGTTCTAATTTGTTAAAATTTTAAAAGGGTTTAAACCTTTACCAAAAATTTTGATAAAATCTCCAAATTCTATTTTAATGTATAGTTAATTTTTATGTAAAAACATTGGGGTAGTTTTATTAAGAAAACAAAAGACCTCTTGAAAGCTGATTAAGGTTTCTGAAAACGACGAAATTCGAAACCCTGACCCAAAATCAAAACAGAAAATGGTTGAAATCAAAGGATTGAATCAGTGAGCTCATCATCAAAAGGACAAAAGATTAAAACTTTTGGGATGTGACAAAGTAACGGGGCAGTTTAGGGAAATTGCTTCGAGGAAATGAGGAGATTTACGTGCTTCTTTGTTTGCAACAATCTCTGGAGCACTTTCTGATTCAGATGAATAAAACTCTAGACTCTTATTTTCTGATTAGTATGCAAGGTTGATAGTTTTTAGTGACGACGCGCTGCATTTTCTTTTGTGGATGAAGTGCCAAATTCCGTGAGAAAAAATAGAGTTTTCCTTTTTTACTAGAGGAAGAAAAAAAAAAGAGCTTTTGAAATTGAGATAAAATGTTGTAGCTTCTCTAAACCAAGGTACTAAAACTACAATTTGAAAAACCAACATGAAACAATCCATAATTCAGAAAAGATACAGGAGTGAAGTTTTTTTAAAACTCTTAAGACTACAGATTTATAAAAACAGATTATCCTATCCGGTTGACATTGTTTGTTTGTTTCATTTGTTTATTGAGAGAGAGGGGGATACGAATAGGATGATCTTTCAGTACAGCAGTACGGCGAAGACGTTACGAATCCCGCGAAATCACCCGTTGAAGAACCAAAACAGACGTGTTGAGTTGGGTGTCTGATCGAACCAGCCCAAAGCTCGCCTCGCTCCCCCTTCCGTGTCCTCTCCGCGTCTATCCGCCTCCCTGACACATCGATCCTTCCGCTACATCGCCAACCGTGGCAGACAGGGGTGCGTACTTTGACATGCGTCACCACTCATCATCACATAGTGTACTAGTACTACCGTAGTAGTACGACGATAGAGACCGCGGAGGCTGGCACGGTTGCTCTGGAAACGGTGCGTGTGAAACGTGACGGGCTTGCGCGCCGGGACCTGGCGGCGTCTCATTCTCACGCGATCGAGTTCGCTGTCCGCTCGCGGCGACCGCCCCTATGTCACGCATGACGTAGCGTAGCGCGCCTGCTGGTCCACCAGCCAGGGCGGCGCGCGTAGCACAGGCGTCGAGTCAAGCCATCGATGACCTGACCGAGTGTCGCCCTTTTTTTTTGATAGTGCTAATCCGCCCTTTTTATTGTTTGGGCGCATGATGACCGAGTAGGACACTGTTCGGGCCGGCGAGGAAGCGATCGCATGCTGGTTTAGTGACAGGCAGTAGTAGTATCGAACAACGCTCAGCAGAGACAGATACGACGATGCTTCGCCCTTGGTCCGTTCACACGCGCCCGCGCGCTGCTCCGTGTAGCGTGACAGGGACGGCGGCGTTGGACCCGTCCGCGCGACGCGCTCGGCCCCGTCCCAGGCCAGCGACAAAGCGCCGAGGTTTCGTCGCGCCGAGGTTTGTATCGCCCCGCAATGGGTAGCGGGTGAGAAACCCTCCCTCGTCACCTGCCGGTGTTTCTTTGAGACCTGGCAGTGGCAGGGGAGATTACAATACGGTGGATTGTGTCTTAGATCAGATGGAAACGACGACACTCTCTCTTCCGGCGCGGAAGGAATAATAGTTAAACAGCAGCATCGACGTCTCGACTCTCGATACAAGGTCAACGCTCCACCAAGTACTAGTATACTACTACCGGACACGAAAAAAGCATGCAAAAGCAGCAACAAAACACCGCTCGCCACCGTGGTTTTAATGCGCGCACACGTGCCTCGAAAAGTTCCTTCTTCGAAGGATCGACCCCGTTGCTGCTGTCAGATTTAATTTGTTTATTATGCTCCTACTCTACCAGCAGCACTACTTGGAACCAAAGCCCAAACGCAGTGTTAATTTCCTTGCGGTTACGGCCTCCTTCTTTTTTGACCAAAGCACTCTCTGGTCAGTAGTAATGGTCGCTGGACAACAACGAATCTTTGTTGTTCTGGGAAAGAAAAATCGCTCGGAGAATTGAAGAGAAGCTGACGCGACACTCGCAACATATGTACGTACACGCTTTCAGTATTTTTGAGAAAGAACTATAGCAATAGCAGTACTACTACTCACGTTGGAGCCATGACCGCGAAAAAAGCACGCGAGTTGTTCGGTCTATAACGGTCCAAGAGTCCAACGCATCGGGCGTGCATGAATCGGTTGCACATAATAACAGCTTCCCGGTTCTTATACGGTTTGGTTTCTTGGAGAAATCATCGAAGAACCAGGGGAACCTTGCGGTGTGCCGTGGAGGATTTTACCTGTTGTTGGGCTGTCGATGGAGGAACGTCAAATGAACCAGAGTGTGGGTCGTTAGCAACCGACGATGCATCCGGCCCCGCTTTCTTGGTTGGGCTGGATGCAGCACAACAACAACAACACGTACGGGTTCTCAAAAAAAAAAAAACACGTACGGTCCCCCTTTAACTTCGAGGAGCCTCGGGTTATGTGTGGAATACTTGGCCCATTAAAGGAATAAACGTGATCATGGCTGTCTCATGTCTTCCGAGTCTTCCTTCCTCCTTCCGAGTCTTTGAGAGGAGACGTACCAGCAAAGTTTCGGGCAGGCGCGGCAGGGCGACGTACGGGGTTGCCGCCGACCCAGTGCTTGCCGTTCACGGCGGTCAAGTACTGAAGTAGAGGCGACGTACGTCGATCGATTGAGCGGGGCGAGACTGGCCACGAATCTGGTGGCAGGAGCCTCCTCCAGATCGAGGCAATGCAGAGGGCGGGATGGGGGGCATCGTGGTGAAGGGCCAGGCGAAGCTCTGGGGTGCTTTGGGTTAACATGCTGCATATCGAGCAGTGGTGGCCACAGATCGATCTAGATAGAGAAGGAGGACGTCTCGTTGATGATGCGAGAGAAACTTAAAGGAGGAGGGCTCGTACTGTCAAAGGAAAGCAGAAAACGGGTCATCGTTCATGGACGGCGTACGGACCGCATCAGCGTCGCGTTCGCGCGGGGAAGGTGGGATGCGGAGGTTGTTATTAGTGGGGTGAGAAGAGTAGGTCTCGTAGCTCCAGGTTGAAGACAACGACGAGATCGACCGTTATGCCCGAGCTATGCAGAAGCTATGACTACGAGCACCAGCACGTAGATAGGAAGTCTAACTTGAGAAAGATCCGAAATTTTACCGGCCAGCATTTTGTTATAAAAGAAGTTAAAGAGTTTTTACAGGTCCGGTCTCTTCTATCTGCTGCTAAAGTGACAGCACGGCAGCCGCAAGCCCCTCGTGCTGGGGGATAAGGGTAACCAAGCACCGATTCGATGGGGACGGAATCCAAGTGCAACCGGAACAGTCGTCGCGTGCGCGGCAACGGGGACGGGACGGACACGGACCGGAGCGAGCAAGCAGAGCGAGCCTTTGAGCTTGAGCGCCCTCCGAAGAAATTCGTGGAACTGGACGAACCGGGCCTGTAGCGGTGGTCCCAGGCCCCGTACGTTGTCGCCCGACCCGGGCGTCTTTCCTCGGCGGAGACAAAAAAAAGGGGACGGCGACGGCCACACACACGATAAGATAAACCGACCTGCACTGGCCGGTGCGCCACACATACTCACAGTGTAATCCATTGGACCTATCGGAGCCATAGATTTGTTGAGAAGAAGAAAGCACCTGCAATACGCGTGCAGCTACGGCGCGAGGGCATCTCTGGGCCTTATGGTATTCACCACATTTGTGTGACACGTGACATCGACAGCAAAAATGTTCTACTAGCCTTTTTTTGAGGTTTCGCCGTTTTTTTATTTTTGAAGGAAGTCATGCAGCTCATTTTGTTGATCATCAAAAATAGTTACATCCTTCATGAGAGCTGTAAGAATAAAACTAGAGGAATTCATTTCGAACTAAATACATGATTGCTTAACAACTTCCTTCGCTAGCTAGCTCATATATACTATGCGCTTAGAGGCTCCCATGACAGGGAGGAGGAACATCATCATCAGTTTCTTGTGTGAGATGTCCTGCCTTATTTGGTTTCTTAAAAACGAAATATTTTTTGGATACTCTAATTCTGTTTTTAATTTGTTTAGCTCATCTTGAATATAGATTAATTGTTAGCCTTTGATCTATATGAGCTAGATCTGGGATTAATTGTTAGCCTTTGATCTATATGAGCTAGATCTGGGATTAATTGTTAGCCTTTGATCTATAGATCGCTTGTTTAGCTCCTCTTGAATATGATTTTAATGCATGATCTATATGACCATAGATTTAGGCCCATGAGCTAAACAAATTAGTCATAACTGCTATATGAGAATTTAACATGTAGTCTTTGATATGGGATGCAATAACAACTGTGTAGAAACAAAAAAAAAAATAGATCTCCACAAACTCAACGGACAAACGTGCATAAATATAAGGGGAAAAAAAGGGGATTCTAGACGTCCAAAGGAGTTAATTCATATGCACCAAAACGTCCCTTTATGATTAAGATGTATAGCCTCGTGTGCGAATCATTCGTTCTTAAACTGCAGCCAGCAGGTCATTCATATATACAGTATGCACGCAACAGTTAATTGGAAGAAAGGGATTTCGTTCCAAATTAAATATATCTCTGCATTTGGTTAGCTTCGCTCGCTCTTAGGGAGCGCCTGTCACTCTACGGCATCATGACAGGTAATTAATTATTGAAGTAAAGTAACCTTCGATTGGGGGGGGGGGGGGGGGTGTGGAAGTGTTTCTGCGATCCCTAATATTTGTATTATTGGAACACAATAATTCTGTAGGAACTGTGTACTTACATATATATGAGAAAAGAAATTATATATTCCTTGACGGGGAAAGAAACTGTAGTGCATCGTACTATTCCATACCCACCCAAAACGTCCCTTTATGGTGGATAGAGGCTCGTGCGAATCCAGTAATTTTCACTTTCTTCAGAATCTCAAATTTTTAAGCCGGGGCCAAAATGCCTGCAAACAACAGTGGATTGGAACAAAGGATTCGCTTCCAAATATCTCTCCTCTGTCTTTCAAAGTGCGCGCTTCGCTTTCCTATTTAAACTGTGCCCCCTGTTGCCTTCCTCTTCCTCTCCTCCTCGTGTCGAAGAACCCTCGGCTCATTACTCTGTGCAAGGGCAGCATAATAATGTCCAAGGAGGTGGACGTGACCGAGGCGCCGGCGCCCTCGAAGGCGCCGTACTGGGATCCGCCGCCGGCCCCGCTGCTGGACACGAGCGAGCTGCGCAAGTGGTCCCTGTACCGCGCGCTCATCGCCGAGTTCATGGCCACCCTCATCTTCCTGTACGTGAGCGTGGCCACCGTCATCGGGTACAAGAGCCAGTCCTCCGCCGAGGCGTGCACCGGCGTCGGCTTCCTCGGCGTCGCCTGGTCGTTCGGCGCCACCATCTTCGTGCTCGTCTACTGCACCGGCGGCGTATCAGGCACTACTACATACTATATTATACTCATATATATGCATGAATAATCAATAACGTCTCGGTTTGGAAAAACTAGCCATAGCTAGCTGAGAGACATGAACAAACGCAACTTAATAACGCAGGCGGGCACATAAACCCGGCGGTGACGTTCGGCCTGTTCGTGGGGCGGAAGCTCTCGCTGGTGCGCACAGTGCTGTACATCGCGGCGCAGTGCCTTGGCGCCATCTGCGGCGTGGGCATCGTCAAGGGGATCATGAAGCAGCCCTACGACGCCCTCGGCGGCGGCGCCAACTCGGTCTCCGACGGGTTCTCTCTCGGTGGCGCGCTCGCCGCCGAGATCGTCGGCACGTTCATCCTCGTCTACACCGTCTTCTCCGCCACCGACCCCAAGCGCACCGCGCGCGACTCCTTCATCCCCGTACGCGTCGCGCATGTTCATCCTCATCACGTGTGCGTGCATATATGCTCCTGTACACTGACACCACCTGATGACGTTTGTGTGTGCAGGTGCTGGTGCCGCTGCCGATTGGGTTCGCCGTGTTCATCATCCACCTGGCGACGATACCGATCACCGGCACGGGCATCAATCCGGCGAGGAGCCTTGGCGCTGCCGTCCTCTACAACCAGGAGAAAGCATGGAAAGACCACGTAAGCTTAATTAGCAAGCAAACTTACTCACTGCTAATGTGATTTTTTTTTTTTTTTTTGCATCCAAGAATTTGACCAAGCAACCGTTAATCGTCCATACTGTATGTACACGCAGTGGATCTTCTGGGTTGGTCCGCTGATCGGAGCGTTCGTTGCCGCGGTGTACCACAAGCTTGTGCTGCGCGGTGAGGCCGCCAAGGCGCTTGGCTCGTTCCGGGGCACCAGCACGTCGACGGTGTGAGAGCTGCTTTCTGACAGTTGTGGTTGCTGTTGATTTGCCCTCAAATCAGGAACCTCTCTCACCTCTGCCTGGTCCCCCAGCTACAATTTTCTTTGGTCAATTCTTGCTCTGTCTCGCGTGTCATATTCTTCATATGGTTTCGCATGATCGGATGTGATCGTGTCTACATATGGTGTGTGCGTGTGTATGCCCGCTTTGTTCTAGTTGATCAATCCTCGGACGAGTTCGTATGTACTATAGTATATTTGTTCTCTTAGCATATGGTACACTTGTTTTCAATCTTATTTTTGGTGAGGAAAAAAAAAAGAGAAGGAACAGAAAGCACTTGCCACGGCGGCACAGAAAATGTCGAAGGGCGGGACAGTCTATATAACAGCTGAATAGCCTTCTTTTGTTTTGGCGAGAGAATAGCCTTCCAATTATAATAGCTACTAATATTTAAAATCTATGTTAAAGATTACATCTAACTTTATAAAGCGTTTTCCGAGGATTGTAACATATGAATTTTTGATACACCATCACCACTAAGAACTTACACTATGGGTGTAGAAAAATTCAAGTTTTGAAAGATCTTATAGCACACTAACTTTATTTTCTTATATTCTTCCTTTAAACACACAAAAGCTTAACAGAAATATGCATGAGCAATGAAAATTTAAGTGTTGATTGAAAGATCCTAAAACACTCTAGGTGTTGTTTAGATTTGCACCTTTCCCCCAGTTGGAATTCGAAGGTTTGTTCTTGAATTCTGCTATGCAAATTTCCTGTGGGAAATGAAGATCCCGCTAAAACCAATATGAACAAATCAAATTTTGATATCATCCAGAGATTCCAACGCATGTTCTCTCCCCATTCAGGAATACAAGAAATGATCAGCGTACAAAATTCGGTGCAATACATGTGCAGTATAGCAAAACAAACGAAAATTTGTGTCCCGTTCCAGCAGAGAATGAGAGAAGTCCGATCCGTTAAGTTTGTGGGCCGGTATTCGGTAAGGGACGAAGCCCGGGCGTTGGTTGGTGTCTTTTCCGCAACTTTGCACAGAGCGATTCCTTTTCTTTTTCATTTCCCAAACCGAATTCAAGTCAACGTTCTCGGCCTTGCATCATGGCCTATGCAATGCCAATGCCACTGGTAGCGAGCGATCTCATTCCAAGTCTTTAGAAATGGTTCGTATGTCAACTGTCACAACTCACAACTAACAAAACATCTCGCTCCGGAACAACTCACATTTACAATTCAAAATTAAGCCACAAGAATCAACGACAGGCCAATCACGGCGAGACATGGAACCCGCACCGCTTCCGGCCACGCAACAAGGCGTCGTCCGGCATCGGCGGAACCCGTGGGCGGCGGTGGCGGAGGAGCTAGAAACATCGGCGGGGAAGGTGGAGGTGGCGGCGGCGGGGGAGGCGCGGCGACGGAGACGGCTAGCTTCATGCCGCCGAGGCAGTGGCCCTCGATGTGGCAGATGTAGTAGTAGTCCCCCGGCGAGGTGAGGTTGACGTAGTCGCGGCCCGACACCCAGACGCGCTCCGTGTTGTTCGCGGGCTCGCAGGTCCGGAACGCGTCCTCCGTCACCTGGTACACGTCGTGCTGCCCTTGCACGTAGTTGAACACTGCTCGCATGTCGCATCCACGAGGAGTCAAACACAAGACGGAATGGAATCGAAGCAGCGCTAATTTTTCCCTGGGAAAGAAGAAGGAACTGCAAGCATGCGGCGTATATACCTAGCGTGTCGCCGGCGGTGAAGTTGTACTTCTGCGACCAGGCGAGGTAGTTGGGCCCGTTGGTCCACCCGGCCGCGTCGCCCACCGCGTACTCCGTCCCGCCGGCGGCCTGGCGCGGAGCTGTCGCCGCTACGAGGAGGAAGAGGATGGCAGTGGCAGCTGCTGCCATGGTGGGCGAAAGCGAGATGGCTCCCATGATTACTGGCTTGCGACGACGCGGTGGTGTTGGGGACCGTGGCAGCAGCTGGCCGGCGACTTTTGGTATCCGTGTATGCTGTTGCATTTGGAACGACGATTAATCTAAGGTTTCATGAGTTGTTGAGAGGTTGGCTTGGTCATCATCATCGGCCATTCGCTCCATTCATTTGAAGTTGTGTTTTGTTAATCAAATACGTATAGACCAGGTATTTAATCCAACTAAATAATGCGTTGGACACGGCCGCGCAAGTATGTGTGTACCTTGTCAAAGTCTATTGCCTGGCGCAGTCAAGTGCTTCATTTTTATTTTCACCTACGTTGAATTTATTTGTTTGCACCTCGTAGCAACTTATAATGACAAGATTTGATTACTAATTAATAGAAGTATACGGGATGGGACATACTTCGGTGGAAAAATGTCATTTGAGTCCCACCCAAACTGAGCTCCGGGCCGACCACGATGAGGGCCGCTTTCAAGAGCGAGCCTAGCAGGCCATTTGCTTTTGTGGGCTTTATCTAACTAAGGACCAACGCCTATGCCTATCCTATCGTTTGCGTCAAATAGCGAGCCGCCCGCCAGGCGCGCGACGAAGACGGCACGGCACGGCATGCGTGCGCGTCGCGTCTTGTCTCAGTCTCCACCACGCTTGACCGCACGGCGGGACATGCTCTGCTGGCCTGGTCCCCTTCCCGTCACGGTGGTGGTGTGACTTGCTACGTAAGAGCATCTCTCTGGCTCTCTGCTGGGTTTTTTTGGATGCATTCACAAAGGCTTCCGCGCTTTTGTGTGTTTTCTTCTCGTCACGCTGATCAGCGGAGAACCCGGGTGCGGGGCTTCGGCTTCGCGTGTACAAAACTGGTCAGAGCTAAGCAAACCAACAACAGGTTAAGTACCTTTGCACACTACCTTTTGTTTTTTTTCTATTGCCAGAAAGACGCTCGGCTTCTCGGCGAAACAGGGTGCGCGTGCATAGACGAAGCTACGTTTGGCTTATCGGTGAAACAGGGTGCTCCCTCTCTCTCGCGACCGATCCCAAGCACAACAGTATAGATGATCATCCATCGATTTCCAGTAATTCAATGACGGTATAATAAAAAGGAAAAACTGCAACACCGAAGCATTTTACGTCCACCGCAAGTTGTTTTTGTTATTATGACCATGTATTTGATCAGTTTTAACTACTCTCACTAGGATGTAATAAAATGTAGTGACATTATTTCCCACATATGTTTATTCACACCCATTTTTTTTTGCATATAGTAGTATTTATTCTTTTTTTGTGGAAAATATAGTAGTATTTATTCAGACACCTCACAAGCTCCAACAACAAAGAGTCCATAGTATGTGGGAACACAATGGACGAGCTTCAGTGACAGGGAGAGGGTTGTGAGTTTCGGGTGAGTTCTTCTTTGTTTTTATATATACATTTTCTAGGCTTAGACTGAGACTATAATGATAGAGCAGCGAGACATGCAGTTGATGCACAAGAAACTATGGATGGCATCATATATAGCTAGAGATCTCGAAATTAATGGTTACTTGGTTTGTGCGATAGGGGTGGTAGTGGTATATACGATCGGAAGTGTTTGAAGTAGGCTGAGGTAGGAAAGCGCGCATTGCTTAGCCGTTGTGAACTAGAAGAAGAAGAAAGATGAAATGAATCAAAATTGTATGATCAGGACTGATCGTGCAAATTAAAGCTTTGTGCCTTAATTAGCACAAGCTAGCAAGGGAAACCGTTGTATGGGAGGCTGCATGTTCCCTCTAGCTAGTGTCAATTAATTGTTTTTTTTTATCCAGGCAGAGTTAAGTTGTAGGGAATGCAAATCCAATTAAGCTCTCCTTTATATAAACCATGCATAACTTTGATAATATTAAAATAAAGCTCCCCTTCATTCAAAAGAAAGAAAGAAAAGGACCAAAAGACTAATGCGATAATTAATTGGAACAATTTTTTTTGTTGTGCTTTAGTTTGCAACAATCAGCAATTAGCATCAAAACTCTGCTCAGCCGCACCGCAAAGTAGGACAAGCGATCAGGCCTTCATATAACGTTCGAAATATATAGAAGTTTCTTTTTTTCTAAATTTCTGTACAGAAAGGCATGATATATACAAAAGGAGACTGAAATTTTAAAAGTATTATTATTATTTATTTTGAGAGGGCGAGTATTAAGAAGACCACGGATTGTACAACTCCGTCTGTCCCGACCACAATTATTACATAGGCGCATAGCTAATTGCCTCCGTGGCACCAGCGGCAGCGAGGAGTGAGTGGCCGTGACCGTGAGGCCTCGTCGCTGCATACATCGCCTCCCGCAAGCCGCGGCGGCAGGCGAAGCGCCCGCAGTCCCGCACGCCACCACTGCCACTGCTTTTCTTTCTGTGTTCCTTGGCTCCGAAACCGGGCGACACCACCAAGGCACCGAAACGCCTACGCGCTAGGCGCTAGCCTCCCGTTGTGCCGCCCGGTCCATTCGCACCCAACGGTCAGGTGCGGCCGCACGTCCGCCGCCACACCGCGTCCACCAGTCCCGTGCCTGGCACTGGCACCCCCCCTGCTGGCCCACACGCCAGCGCTAACGTCTACGTCGCTGTCGCGGGGCGCACCACCACTCCCGCAAGCCTGAGCCGGACTCGACCAGGTCGGTTTCGTCCCGGTATAAAGGCCCGGCTGCAACGCGCTCCGTCCCGTTTCATTCCTTCCAGATCGGCCCAAGCAACGCCTGAAATTTTCGATTGCCTCCTCGCCACATCTCTCTCTCTCGGTCTCTCCCAAACCCGCAGCCAGCCACGGCCATGGCTTCCTCCTCAGGACCCCCCGCGCGTGGCTGGGCGATCGAGACGGGGCTCCTCTTCACGGAGGCGGAGCTAGCCGCGGCGGACCACCTCGTGCAGCTCAGCGGCAGCAGCGGCAGGGACGACGAGGCGTCGTCGCCGTCCTCGTCCTCGTCGTCGCCGCGGTCGGTGAACACGGGCGCCGCCGCGCCATGGAAGATGGAGGGAGAGGAGGTGACGCTCGCTGGTCCTGCCGGCGACGAGCTGGACAGGAGGGCCAGGAAGAGGTACCGTCTGCTCTCGGACCTCTACGCCGCCACGGG
>LFJQ01000530.1:0-23959 GCA_001182835.1 Oropetium thomaeum
AAATTTAAGTTTTTACTAAATGACTAGTAGGTTGACTAAAATTTGACTTTTTGAACCCTCAATCGGTTGGATGATCAGACACCGTGGATGCGTAGATCTCGTCGAAACGCATCTATTTGACTACTCATATGTTGGTTTCGGTGATCAAATGAGCGTGTTATATGATAATTAAATCTGAACCATTGATTTTAACCTAATTCTACTCCTACTCAGTGCATTGCTGCTGCCTCTATTTATCTTCTCCACGTACGCCGCCTCCTCTTCTCTTCTCTTCTCCAAACCACCGCAGTCTCCCCTACCATTGGTCTCCACCATCGCTGCTGTAATCTGAGGGGGGCAAGAGAGAGGAAGAGAGGAATAGAGAGAAAGCGCTGGTGCTGGTCCTTCTACTGCCTCTGCTGCTCCTTACTGTTGATGCTGCCTATTTGCCCTGCGCCAGGAGAAGGGAAGGGAGGAGGGAGAGAGAAAAAAAAATTCACAGGATCAAAAGTCTTCTATGAAATTCCTGATTAAGCTCTCTTGGTAATTCCTAATCTCTACTAGCAGTGCGTAGATTAACCCAGGGACATCGTGATTTGACAACACGTTCGAGTACTTCAGTCAATTTCTTGCAGTGAAGTTATCTGACCAAAATCATGAGTAATTAGACCTCCTGCCCATAAC
This sequence comes from Oropetium thomaeum, assembly GCA_001182835.1. Taxonomy (NCBI): domain Eukaryota; kingdom Viridiplantae; phylum Streptophyta; class Magnoliopsida; order Poales; family Poaceae; genus Oropetium; species Oropetium thomaeum. The sequence continues at coordinate 664 of LFJQ01000530.1, forward strand.
AAAAGTTGTAGATATGGTTTTTATCTTTCCAATAGCTTTGGTCCCACTCAATTCAGATCAACCGTTAAGGAGAAATCTTCAAATTAGTGCTATTGTGTCAGAATTGTTCCGAGTATGTGCAGTAATTTGTTTAGTTATTTTTGACCAAGATAAATTCCGAGTTGGCCAAGTTGGTAACAACGAAAGTTGCAGGAAATTTTCTGTAGATTTCAAAAATGTATTCATGTGCCTGCATAGGTTAAGCAAATCAAAAGTTACAAGGATAACAGTGGACAGGTCAAGTTTAGCTTCAATTCTGAAATTCTGGCGTATGTCTAGGAACGTTTCTAAGTCATAGATTTCATGATACAGGATTGGACGGTTCAGGTGTCGAGAGGTCTACTTCGGATTATCGTCATACTTAGTTGAGGCAAGTGCACGACGAGCTTATGTGATGATATATGTGCTGTTTGCAATATCCTGGTTTTTTTCTTTTTTTTCCCCTTGCTATTCAATATTTGAATCTTTCTAAATTCAAGTGTTCATTATTTGTTCTTCAAGAATCAAGATCAGGTTATTTATTTACTTTTTATTCATGTTCCGGATGTGTAATCTGGTTTTATATTCATGTTCATATGAGTAAGTGCTGACCCCACTTGCTCGTCTTTATCGGTAAATGCAAAGGATGTATTCAAGTTTTGTCCGTTTCAGATGGAAACTACTTCAATGTTCCTCAATTGATGTTCTATTTCCTTCTTCATTGTTCATGGCGTTTCAATATTGTTCATTCTAGCTCTATAATATACTTGCTGAGTGGTTTTACTCACCCTTGTGTTTATTTGGTTTTAGGTACCCAGTGATCAAGCATGCATGGGTTGGGGTTTGTCACTTCTAATATGCACATCCACATTACTTTGTAATTGATTAATGATTGATCTAGACTATGGTTGCTACCGTTAGACTTAACATTCACTTCTTTGTTGGGTTGAGGACTGTCTTATAGTTTTGCCGGTTCAATTTCTGTTCGTTTCTTTGAAAATGTTATATACGGTTGATGCTTATCTTATTTATTTTAACTATATACACATCGATTGTGAATTGAAAGGTCCGACTTAATGATTTTGCAGGGGAGAGTTTGTCGAAATTTCATTAGAATTTTATGATTGTTAGGAGTTATTTATGTATTTTTGGTAGCATCCAGGCATAGCTTTACCCGGGGTGTTACACTATAATTTAGATACTTGTTTGAAATGAAGAGTTGTTTCAACGGAACCAGATTATGCATAAGGAAATCTGAAGCTGGCTATGCCATTACAATATTTGTATGGAATTTAACGAACTCCCTAGATATACTAGTACTAAGCAAAAACGATCAGGTGGAGATATCTATGTTATATAACACCTGCCACTCCAGATTTTACAAAGTTCTCTATTTTAAATAGTGTTCATAACGTTCTTTGTTCTAATAGTGAACTATATCGGCCTTCCAACCCTAATATACTATTCTGAGATCATGAATTGAATTAGGGGCGGTGATGGCTGTTCTAGAACGTTATACTCTTGTGGCTCTTGAACCTTGTCTCATGTAGGGATGCAAGTGGGTACCCATTGGGTAATGTAGGTCAAACACGCTAGTTCATGAGTGATTCGTTTGTGAAGAGGGAAAATAAATCTAGTTCATTTTACAAAGTTTTGGGTCAACCTGTTGACCCACAAAATGGAAAACTTGCATCCCTAGTCTCATGCATGGTTTGGGTGTTTCCCTAGATCGAAAAAATATAGACTACTATGAGCTTTGTTCTTGATTGCAATCTAACATGGTGGTTTTTTCTCAGTTGAGATCCAATATGGTTCTATGTTGTCAAGAACAGACTTTTCAGATTTATAAATGTAAACTTTAACTTGATTGTTTCCTGTGTGTTTCCAAACCAGAAACAAAACCTCCGGACAGGATTTCTTTCACTAAGTAATCAAATATTTCTCTGCACATATAGGGCCTCCTGAAAATTTAGTATGATTTTTCAAGATGTGAAAGGGATTATCTTGCTCTTGGTGAATGAACCGCTTCTTGACTGATCAGCAATCTCTAAGATGAACCACTTCATGCCCGATCAGAAATATATGGATTAACATGGCCGGAAGAAGTCTGATTGCCAAAGCCTATCAAGTTGAGCCTTGTACATGTATATTGCCTAATTGTATAAAGCGCCTTGACCTGATTTACCAAGAGTGCTGAGTGTTGTAGTAAATTTGTGACGTGAACTCTGTATTATTCCATATACAAGCATTATTATTGCTTGATCAAATTTCAAAACCTCGTTCGAATGGTACTTGTCTCAGGTAATCACCTGTAAGAATTGTGAATTTTGTTCTTCTCGTCTCTTGATGCGGGAGTGTGTAATTGTGCAGTCCAAGGTGTAGGATTACATGTAAAGCTCCTGTTTACCTCAAATAAAAAAAGGTGTACGATTAGCAGGACCTTCTTGATAGAGTGTGGATCGTCCAATTCAAAAGTTGACCATTGACGAGTGTGGGCTCTGGCATATCCATTGGCGACTTTTCATCACTACAAAGTTTCCTAGAGTTTGATGAAGTTAATTAGCAAAAGAATACATTCATTGCATTCACCTTCAAGAGAGCACTCTGAAGTTCTAATCAAGGTACATTAGGACAAGGATATGTGTGCACACAGCCTGACAACACAGTTTTTAGTGTTTCCTAGAGTTTGATGAAGTTTAATTAGCAAAAGAATACATTCATTGCATTCACCTTCAAGAGAGCACTCTGAAGTTCTAATCAAGGTACATTAGGACATATGTGTAACAGTACATACAACGCACAGTATAACCGGATTTCTGTACATGTTCAAGACGAAAACGTCATGTAGTAGTCATTTCTATTTACGCAAATAGGAAAACCAACTTGCATATCGACTGAAAATGAGGATCCTAGAAAAATGAAGATAATCAATCGTGCAAGGTGCATACATCATACCAACAGCTCGAACTGCAAGAATCACTGCTTGCACTAACAACCTAAAATGCCTAAGCAGTAAAAGAATCAGAAACAAGAATACGTCTATGGTCTGTCTGCAGTTCAGAATATATACAGGTTCAAAAGGATATAAAAGGAAAAAGGGTCAGTAAAGTTCCTTAAAGGACAAATATGTATATCCATTTAGGGATGGGCATGGATTTATCCATGGATCTCCTCTAGTTCAAAAATTGAGCTTGAGGGGATCCATGGATATCCAATGGTGACCCATGCCCACCAACTTATCCACTCCAAAAATGGCTGTTTCTGATCTCATTTTCCTGATCGAACCACTGACTTTGTACAGCTATATCAGCATTGCTGATGTTGCCTAAGTAACCTAAAACTTCTGTGAAAGTGACGAAACCAATTATTTTGCACTTCGATATTTTTCGAAGATTTCCACATGATGTCAAAAACTGTTGAAAGTGTAAAGTCATCAACATCATATCCTTCCTGCTGCATTAGGTACATGTATTTTAAAAGCCTCTTCGCAGAGCCCATTCTGAGCAAAACCTGAATAATCACTTTCCATGTTACCAAGTTGTGTTTCTGGCATGGCATCAAAGACTCGTCGTGCTTCATCAACTTTCCCACACCTCATATACATATCAATTAGTGAACATCCCACAAAGACATTTGACAAAGACTGGGTCTTGTTAACAACACCATGAATCCTCTTTCCATCTCGCAAAGCCTCCAATCTGGCACAAGCTTTCAAAGCTGAGGAATAAGTGTAAGTATTTGGTGTCACACCATCCCATAACATCTCATCTAATTTTAGGGCTTCAACATTATGACAAGACATTGTAGCCTGAAATCATAGCTGTCCAAGCGACAGCATCACGGTCTGGCATTGCTTCCAGAATTCTTGCTGCATAAGCATGCTGTCCACATTTAGAGTAGAACCAAACAAGTGTACTACCAATTTGAAGATTATCTTCCAGAGAATTCTTAATATCTGTGCATGTAGTTCCTTGCCGAGATAAATTGATTGCATAGAGCCACATGCACTGAGGAGAACCAACAATAGTCAGATTATTGACAAACCACTCTGCGCATCTTCATCTTTCGGAACAACATGATAGCTTCTTCACCATACCCACTTTGTGCATAGCCAGAGATCATGGAAGTCCATGTAATTGTGTTTCTCCCGGCATCTTGTCAAACACTCTCTGAGCGTCAAACACCTCACCGCATCTGTATACATAGTAACAAGGGCACTACCAACTTGGATATCCTCCTTGTACAGCTTCTTCACAACAGCAGCATGTAACTGCTTGCCAAATCTTAGAGCCTTCTCTTCAGCACAAGCCTTCAGGACACTGCACACAGTGAACTCATTGGGTCGAAACCTTCAGATACCATCCTCTGAAAACACCTGAAGAGCCTGTCACCATGCCCGTGCTGCACATAAACCGTGATCATTGTTGTCCATGAGACAACATCACGAGACGCCATCTTATCAAAGGTAGTCGAGGCACTGGTGACATCGCCAACCTGAGCATAGAAGTGTGCAATAGCACTGGTCCAGTATTACATTGCTCCACCCACCTTTCACAATAGAACAGTGAACCTGCCGTCTAGGCTAGCATCGTGCCGCTCCCCGCAAGATTTCAACAGGCAAACAAAAGTCAAGCTGTTACCTTGCAGCCCACCGGACAGCATATCCAAGAACAGCCACCGAACCTCCCCATGATGGCCCAGCTTCCGATATCCATTCATCATAGCCGTCCATGACACAACACTTTTCTCAGGCATTTCGTCAAACACCTTCCTCGCATCGAGAACTTCATCGAACCTGACATACGCGCTGATCAAATTGTTAGATACGAACACCCCGAGGCTTCCGAGATACCTCAGGGCAACCGCGTGCATCCCCCGGACGCCGGCCAAGCTCCCGCAAGAAACCCAGATAGGAAGCGAGCGCCTCGGCGTCCGGGAGCGACCGCGCCGTGGAGCCCAGCAACTGCCCACCCGGGTCTTCCGGCACAGCGCAGTAGCCATCAGCCCGGTAGGATTGGGCGCACCGAGGCCGGACCTTGGCGTGGAAAACATTGCGCCCTTGACGCGCTGCTCCTTGCTCTTCTGCTCCTCCCCTGCTGGCCCGAACTGCTGAGTACGCTGCTCGTGTGGAGAGGCGGGAGCGGAGAAAACGCTTGGACTCCAGGCGGAGAAGCAGCGCAGCAGAGTAGCATCTGGATTCCTCCGCCGCTCTGTGTCGAGCTTGGTTGGATCGGAGTCACCGAACGAGCAAGGGAGCAAAGATAAGGCGCGACCAAGGTAGTCGTGGTGCGTGCTGCACGCGGGAACGGGTCGGAGGCGTCGGCGGCAAATTGCGGTGTCGACGAAGGGCAAGGAGTTGGCCGGCCGGATGGGGCGGTGCGGCGCAGCCGGCGAGGCTGCGTCGGAGGACAGGCCCGAGAGGCGTGGCTGGTCTTGGTTGTGGCTTGTGGGGGCGGATTTCGGATTTTTGGTGCGACTGGTTCACACTTACACGTTCACAGGGTTAAGGCTCCAATGTTTTTTTTCCGGCTCCTGTAGGAAAAACAGGGGAGCTTAAGCTCTCTGTTTTGGATCACATTTTTTCCTAGCGAGAAAAAATAGGTCAATTAGGAATTAATTTATCAGATAAAAACTTTTCAAAAAAAACTTTTTGAGTTAAAAAATATAATATTTGCTGAAAAATTTAATCACATAATCAATAGTCAGATAAAAACTTTATCTAGCATAAAACTTAAAGTGGCACTTGTTCGTGGACTTATATATCGCCTTGAAAATGCCTGGATCAGGAGTTTTCCATAATAGCAAAATTGTGGGGATTTTTAAAAGCTTTTCATCCATAGTTCATTCAGAGTTCGAAGATGAGAGTTATTGCCAAATACTGAAGATTATCAGGAGGGTCACTATATTGTACGGTGACATCTGGTTGCACACAAAAACAGTAATGACTAGTTTCACTTTGCCAACGGCTCTAATATCGAAGTTTTCGAGGTCCACATGTTCTTCGTTGTCAGATAACGGAGGTTTCATACGATTTTGTCCTCCCTTTGTCATGGTCCTTTGTGACCAATGTCGTAATACTAATTGATAGTCATATGTATGTATCTGCTGATAGATTAATGGGTTCTCTTTCTTAATAAATTTCCCTTATATGCGCTACATGCAAGAACAACTTGCAATTATATGCATGAAATATTTTTTGAACATATTTGTTTCAACTTCTGCTCTCCACGAATAGTCAATCTTGCTAGTGCGTTAGTTGGCAGAGCATTATGTAAGTGATTCATGATTTGAAGTGAAGATCATGTCGGACTAAATAGGCACTAAACACTAAATCATGGCTGTCGTTTTCATCTTTGGCAACAGTGGTACAAGGTTTTTACTTTAACAATTTCTTATGCTAATGATGAAGAGTTTTAGTTTCCTACTTTTTGAAGAACTCGTTGCTTAATGTAGAGTAGAAAGAGAGTGTGGAAATTAGGAGGCTAGTCAAACCAACTTTACTGGTTATGGCTGCCAAAGAGCAGTATAAATTCTGGCTGTGTGTTGCATAAACCAACTCTACAGGGTTACGGCTGCCAAAGCAGAGAAGTGATTCTCTGTCCGCCGCCTGCCTTTTTCTTCCACATTCCTTTGGATTGGATTGACCCGAGCACCGCCGAGCAGTGTAAGCATATCGATCTCTTGCCCAAACTCTCGTATTTGCCTCATTCATGTGGTTTTCATTAATAGCTTCCACCTTGAACGAATGCAAACAAAATATTCGATTGATAGAGAGAATATTAGGGCTAAGATGTTTGCAATAGAGAGAATATTACTAAGATGTTTGCAATCTGATATGCGATAGTCTGATGATAGATAGGATTACTTATATTAGGACTTTTTCTTCACTCAGGGTTGTGCACTTGGATGATTATGATGGCTCTTGAGAAGAGAGATTTCTTTTGTGGATCTTCCTCACAAATATTTGTCCATTATTATCTGATGAAGTTATTCATGTTCTTTATCTTTACAATCAGGTTATATATTCAATAAAATCCTAGCTATGATGTTGAAAATACTGTATCTCTTGGTGCTCCTGGCCTGCTGCACTCAATTCGTCTTCTGCTCCTTCAACGGAAACAACAGATAGGCTGTCACTACTGGATTTCAAGAAGGCATCAGCGATCCACAACAAGCCCTGATATCCTGGAATTATAGCAATGATATGTGCATTTGGCAAGGTGTCCTGTGTAGTGTCAAACACCCACAACGCGTCGCTTCTCTGAATCTTACAAATCAAGGTTTAATTGGTAGGATTCATCCTTCTCTTGGAAACCTAACGTTTCTGAAAATCCTGGACCTTGCAGCCAATTCGTTCTCTGGAGAGATCCTTCATCCCTGGTGTATCGCCTCCGAAACCCCAACTTGAACAATAACACACTAGAGGGAAGGGTACCTAGTCTTGCAAAACTGTTCAGGACTGAAGGAATTAAGGCTCTTCAAGAATCAACTTGTTGGACAGATCCCTGCAGATCTTCCCAATAGCATTCAAAAGCTCACACTCGGGAGTAATCATCTAACCGGAACCATCCCTGCTTCTCTTGCCAATATCACGAACCTAAGAATATTTGGCTGTGAAGAAAATAAAGAAGGGAGCATCCCTGGCGGGTTTGCAAAGCTGCTGAGATTGCGAGTACTGTACGCCGGTGCCAATAAGTTGTCAGGTAGTTTTCCAGAGCTCATCCTGAATCTTTCTAATCTAGTTGCATTTGGCGTTTCTAAAAATAATCTTAGTGGAGATGTACCCGTCGGTGTCGGCAATCTCTACCCAATCTCCAGGTTTTCGAGTTAGGTGGCAACTTCTTTCATGGTCATATCCCATATAGACTATCAAATGCTTCCAGTCTGTACAGAATCGATCTATCAGGCAATAACTTCACAGGGGTTGTGCCTAGCTTCATTGGAAAAATCACTAGTCTCTCGTGCTAAATATTCAATTTAATGAACTCCGAGCAAGAAACAAGCAAGATATGGAGTTTATGGATAGCTTAGCCAATTGCACCAACCTTTAGCTGGATATATTCCTAGCACATTGGTAATTGTGAAAGCTTGATCGAAATCAATCTGGGGCATAATATTTTAAGCGGAAGTATCCCCACTTCATTAGGCAACATAACCAGCTTAAAATTTCTTAATTTGTCTCACAACAACCTGAATGGACCGATACCAGTGTCTCTTGGAAACCTACAATTTGTTCAGCAACTAGATTTTTCATTCAACCATCTGAAGGGCGACGTCCCCACAAAAGGAATCTTTGGCAATGGAAGTGCGTTACATATTGATGGAAATCTAGGGCTTTGTGGTGGAACACAAGGGTTAAACCTACTCGCATGTTCAACGGTTCCTTTGAATTCAAGAAAGCACAAGCATTCTTATATACAGAAATTGGTGATCCCATTAGCCAGCATTGTGCCAATTGCTATTGTCATATCTATAACAATATACCATAGAGGTGTTCAAGAAAATCACTTTGGAATTGCCCTCTGGTATTAGTGATAAATTTCCCAAAGTTTCTTACAATGGTCTTGCTAGAGCAACAGATGGTTTCTCTGCATCCAATTTAATTGGTAAAGGCAGATATTCTTCCGTCTTTCAAGGAAAATTGTTCCAAGACAATAGTCGTTGCGATAAAAGTTTTCACCCTGGAGACAAAGGGAGCACATAAGAGCTTCATCTCAAATGCAATGCTCTGAAGAATCTGCGGCATCGCAATCTAGTTCCTATTATAACTGCATGCTCAAGTATTGATTCTAAGGGAAATGATTACAAAGCCTTAGTCTATGAGTTCATGCCACGAGGTGACCTGCATGCATTACTGTACTCAAATCAAGATGATGCTCCAAGTCCTACCACATTACACTGGCTCAAAGATTAAGCATACTGGTGGATGTTGCAGATGCATTAGAATACCTCCACCACAGCAACGATAGAGCTATTGTTCATTGCGATTTGAAGCCTAGCAACATTCTTTTGGACGAAAATCTGACGGCTCATGTTGGAGACTTTGGTCTTGCAATGTTCAAATTGATTCTAACAGCAACATCTCGCGGTGATTCGATCTCAACTTCTTCAGTTGCTATAAGAGGAACAATTGGATATTATTGCACCCGGTAACAATGACTTCTATAATACATTGTGACTCTATACTAAACAGTGGACTAAATTAACTTTGTTGGATGCTATACACAGAATCTGCAGAAGGTGGTGGAGTGTCAACTGCAGGAGATGTTTACAGCTTTGGAATTGTTTTACTTGAAATATTTTTGCGAAAGAGACCAACTGATGACATGTTCACTGACAGACTGCGCATTGCGAAATTCGTCGAGGCAAACTTTCATGACAGGATATTAAAGATTATAGATTCTGAACTGCTAGAAGATCAGCATGATTTCTCACGAGAAACCTCATCACTATCCATGGAACAAGAAAAGCTTGGACTGTTTACTTTCAGCTCTAAGTATTGGACTGCGATGTGTTAAGGAATCTCCAACAGAGCGTATGGATATGCAGGAAGTGGCTGCAAAGCTTCACGGAATTAGGGAGGCGTACCTGAGGGGAAACTTATTAGGTACATATTATCAATTTCTTATATATTCATATAGTCAGTATATGTAAGTTGTTATTTAAACAAGTTCTGTTTTGACTGGTCTGAGAACTGATGCTGAGGCTTGCTCTGCTGCAGATTCCTCCCATCACTAAGGAACGGCAAACTGAGGCTGAGCCGGTGCTTTTCTCTTTTCTGTTTTCTTTACAACTGGAGTATTGTGGTTCTCGGTTTTGGCTAGTTTTGTTAGCCCAGAAGGTGAATGACATGATGTTCTTGGTCATATTTTCATATCACACTTTGGCAGCAGTATTACAATTAAGTCTATTAGTAATTGTCCAAAAGGGTCCTGAGATTTTCAGGAAATAAAAAAAAAAAAACAGGGATGCGAGGGAAGCGGGCTCACACCATTTGTTGAAAGGTTTTCCTCACTGAACTGTAGATTGCTTTCGATGAAACCATTTGTGGGTTGCTGTAACAAAAAAAATAAAAACTCTATTAAATAAATCATATGTTTACTGAGGTCAATGACAATTTACTAACCAAGACACCATGTAGAGATCTATACCTTATCAAGATTCGAAAGATCACTCACGAGGTTCTCTAGAACAGGAGAGTGTTGAAGGATACAGATTACTGCGTGATCGCCCACTTCCGCAGACCAGGTACTTACTGATGAGATCCTCAAATTACTAAATGTTGGGCAGAATCTCGAATCCCTTCTCAGACTAAACTGTAGATTTTGTACAAGAAGCAATAAATCAGGATAATTTGACATTTCTGAACTAGCTAAAATCATGGAATGAATTTGTGGTATTAGCTACAACTTAAAGATGGAATGTAACCAAGTCTATATACAACCGGTTCCATGTTCCATATAGTTCTCTAATCTAAAGCGTACATTCATTGATTAGCAGTCATAATGAAGAGGAAATTAATTACTCACTAATGTGCTTGTTTTTTGACAAAAGAGGCAGGAGCGTTGTCATTCATTAAGGTAGAAGATTAATTACAGGCTAAGGGTACATGATCACAAACGCAGTATAGATGTTACTATTATTACATTATTAAACTTGGCTCTATGTTTTTTTCTTGAATAACTTGGCTCTACAATAAGCAAGTGGTTTGCTGCAGCATACATTTCACAAAAATCATAAATTTAATAGTTCATCACGTGGACCATCCCAATTGAAATTCCTCAGGATAGATGTATACAAATTTGTAAATATTTGGTTACAATGTCAAATGTCATATACCAGGAAAAGCAATGCATTAAATAGGCACGTAGACAGTACCTCGGTAGGGTTGGCCATCAAATATGGCTCGGTAGCAGCTGCCAATCCATTCAGAAGCACGCAGCCCATACTTCCATCATCAGTGCCATAGCAATTCACACAGGCAACATCATTACAACCAACTTGATTACAACACCCAGGGTCATCGTTTTCACAAACGTCATTGGCCTTCGTAGCTGAGATAATATCTGCTGATTGGTGTGAAGTCTTCAAGCAAAGGAGTTCTACCAAAATTCAAGATCCGTTCAAGTGAAACGAGACTCAGGGCAGTAATCCGAGTTCGTCTGTAATGACTAAAATCACATTCAGTGACTTCCAAAACTTGAAGGGATGGGGACGATATCCTTCCAGCAGTAATTCTTCAGTCGACCAAATTTATGTCCAGGAGTCCCGGACACCCGAGTAAGCTTTAACGTCGCCAAGTCCCTGGAGGAAATAGGACCCAGCTGAGCAGGTCCCCTGTCCAATGTTGTAGTACTGAGTGCCACAGGAAAGATCGAGCAACCAAATTCGGCATGACAATGCATACGTAGTCCACTGGCAGATTAAAGACTCGTCGAGGGCTGAGTTCGCGACGCAATCAAGCTCGAACGCCTTCCATACGGCTCGTGTAGCGGCGCTCGAGCGTGTAATGGCTCATGAACTCCCGGAGAGATTCTGCAGAGGAGCGCGGACGCGTGATGCTCAAGACGTGCCGCGAGCACGCTCGTCCGCACGGCCTCGGACGCCTGCAGGAGTCCGAGCGTTGATGCGGTCCTCGTCGGCGCGCCAGCGGCCGCCATTCCCTTCGGCATTTCCTCGAACAGGTTGCGAGAGCACCCGGACAATGCTGCGACTAAACAGAGACAAGGAAGCTCATTTTCAGTTACACGACGCACGAAAAGATTCGCCAATTCATGGCGGCGGCATGCATCACGAGCTCACCATGGATTCAGCGCGAGCTGAGCGCGCACCGGGGCGGTAAGGAAGAAGGGAACTGATTGCTGTGGATGCTCACATAGCAAGTACTAGCAACGCGTCGTCAAGCTTTATGCACTGCTCGATCCACTCGCGTTCTGTCGTGCAAGTGCATTCACCTAAGCTTTACAAAACGGTTGAATTTCATAAGAACTGTTTGGAACGGTAAAAATGGACAACGGGTTACCTTTTTAAATTTTATTTAAAAGAAATTGAAAATTTTGGAAGGCTCAAGACCGCTCAAACTGAACGGTAAACCATGAAAACAATTCAGTAAACCACAAAAATAATTCGATAAACCGCTAAAACATTTCGGTCGTTAACATTAAATGATACATAAAATCATAAAAATCATTCAAAATAGACCATAAAAACCGTTCGTCTTACCGTTCAAACTGCTGGTTTTCATTTCAATTCCATCCAAATTTGTATATCATCGTTCAAATGATTTTCGCAGTTTTTGCAAAAAAACGTCTTGCATTCAACTTTTAGGCCTTTTTTTTGTCATAGGATTTTCACAGGAATCATATATGAATTTTGTAGAAACTAGTTCAATTTAATAGGAAAAACACAGGGACTCAGGAAAAAATTCCCCAATCCAAAGAAGCCCTAAAATTCAAATTCAAATTCGAGTAAATGCATGCCCTCTAATGCTACTTGAAATTTTTTGATAAAAATGAAAAAAGTTCCCCAATAGGGGACCTGATAATTTGAATTTAGGTAATTTTTACTAGAATCTTATAAAATGTTTTAGATACCATTAAAATTTAAATTAACTTTTATACTGGTCACTGCAGAAAGAATTTTAATTGAATTATTGAAAATTGGTTTTGAACCTTTTCAGTAAAAAAAGATTGCCTCTAAGATTGGTCTAACAATAGAAAAATCAGCATGAGTTGGAGAGTCCTAAAAAATTACTCTCTCCATTCTTTTTTACTTGTCATCATTGACTTTAACCGAAAACTTTGACCGTTTGTCTTATTCAAAAACATAATTCAAATGTGTAAAATTAAAAATTAGAATTCAAAAAACTTCAGTAATAAATCAAATCCTAATAAAACATTTAATATTTCTCATAATTTTTTTAATAAGATAAATGGTCAACGTTATTGGTCAAAGTGTAAATTTTTAATATTATTTTATTTTACTATTAAATGTCCTTCTCTATCAAAATAATTATAAAAATTTTGTGAAGTATTTTTCTAAAATGTGTTATGATATGTCAACAATCTTTACGTAAAATTTTAAGTTATAACGTCACTTATGCATGAAGAAATGAAAAAGAGAAATTGTATTAGGGAGTATATTGAATCAAATGACATAAATTGAGAGTCAAGTGAACCAATAATAGTTTAAGGGATTATCTAGACTTTGTCTATACTTGAGGGAGGAACTTGGACTTTCTCCTATCTTAAATGAATACCACCAGCAATTCATTCAGACACTTTGTAAAAACCAAAACTATGTGAAAATAATTTTGTTTGTAAATTACTGCAATTTAAGCTCCACTGTTCATTCAGAGAACAATGTTGTGTTTTGTTGTTGACTAAAACCTATACTAAATTTCCCTAGCTATAAAAATTGACAAGTTGAAAAAGAAAAGATCAATAGTTTACTCACATCCAGATTCTTCGGTGGAACTTGGACTTTCTCCTATCTTAAATGAATACCACCAGCAATTCATTCAGACACTTTGTAAAAACCAAAACTATGTGAGAATAATTTTGTTTGTAAATTACTGCAATTTATTTTTTTTTGAAAGATCCGAAATGTTCCGGCTTTATATTATAAGAAGAAGATAGAGTTTACATGCACAAGTTGCGCATTACAACAGAAAACCATCCTAGGAGCATGGGCTAGGGTGGCTTAAGAAACAAAAGGGATTACTCGCTAGGAACATGAACGACTGTGTTAGCTAGGCATTTCGCACCTGCCGCGCACCACTCAACCGCTTCCTCTTTAATTCTTGATATAATGTCGTCTGTGTTGTGCTCAATTTGCTCAAAAATTCTGGAGTTTCGTTCTTTCCATATCGCCCATACAGTGAGTATTATCAGTGATCGGAGGCCCTTTGCTTGCTCTGAGGAGGAATCATCCGTCAATTCATCAAACCATAATGCTATTCTTGATTTTCCTTCCAATTCGTCGGGCAGATTCTTGGCTCATTTATCCAAGTGCTTAATGCCATCCATATAGCTGTTGTTTCGGGGCACTCTGCAAATAGATGGCTCACTGTCTCTAGGTTTCGGTAGCAAAATGGGCAGAAATATTGGTTTGGCCATTGGCGCTGTTGAAGGCGGTCTGCTGTCCACACTCTACTTTGCAAGAGGAGCCATATAAAGAATTTACAACGTGGTGGTGCCATACCTTCCAAATCTTCAGTGGGAAGAAGGAGTTTGTGCCTCCGTCAAATTGTATCTGATATGCAGACTTCGCCGTGTACTCTCCCGATGCAGTTCGGGTCCAAATTATATCATCTTCTTCAGTTGCCATCAAGTCTATTTGGCCTTCTTCTTCAATCAACGTCCATAGCTGTATATATTCTTCCCACAACTCTGCTGTGAGATCGTGTATGACATCCCGAATCCAGTTGTCATTTGTCATTGCTTGCGCCACTGTTTTTCTTTTCCCTTTGCTGTGTGTGTATAATGCTGGGAACATCATTGCCGGTGCCATGCCTTTGAGCCACTTGATGTCCAGAATTGTGCTTTCTGGCCATTGGAAACTGTAACTCGCGTTGCTGCTGCAAAGAGTGAGATATCTATGCATCTACTAGGAGCTCCATACTGTTCCAAGGTTTATCGGGCTTTTTCCAGCTGAACCATAGCCATCGCAGCCGTAGCGCCCCTTCCCTGACGCTCCAAGTCAGTTATTCCAAGGCCACCACGGTTTATTGGCCGACACACTCTACTCCAACTTACTTTGCACTTTCCTCCCTGCAGCTGTTGTGTGCCCCGCCCATAAGTAACGGCATCTTATTTTGTCCATGTTTTTGGTAGAACTTCTTTGGCGGCTGTAGAGCAGTCAGGAGGTACGTAGCAGGGAGCTTAGTACCGAGCGTACAAGTTCTCGACGTCCTCCCAGATTTATGAGTTTTCCTTCCCAGCCCGACAGCTTGGCAAGCGCTCTATTTGAATTGATTGCAGGTGCACAAGTCTAAGTCGGCCAAGTGTCAGCGGAAGTCCCAAATATGTGATCGGAAAATCCATTCTTTGCCCGCTGAATCCTGCTAGGATGTCATCCAAGTTGATATCTGCACATCTTATTGGGGCTACCGAGCTCTTTTCCATGTTTATTTTGAGGCCTGTTGCTTCTCCAAAGGACTGCAGAATATTCATGATCATCACCACATCTGTACGGACTGGGTTGCTAAAAAGGACAGCATCGTCTGCGGTATAGTGACACCCTGAGTTTGGCGTACCTTCCTCTAAGTGGTGTTATGTGGCCATCAGCTGTTGCCATTTCAAAGACTCACTGCAATGTGTCAATTGCAAGGATGAAAAGGTATGGCGACAGTGGGTCTCCCTGCCGGAGTCCACGCTCATGATTGATCGCTGGTCCGAGCATTCCATTTAACTTCACAGCAGAGGAGGAAGTCTTAAGCAATAATGTGAGCCACTCTCGCCACCTGGAGGGGAAACCACGTTGCTCTAGCATCTCCAGTAAATATTCCCATGACACAGAGTCAAAAGCCTTGGATATGTCCAGCTTCATGAGTAATGTCGGCTTCCCGAGTTCTATGACAGGCTCTTGCGAAATTACGCACATAGAGGAAGTTGTCTTGGATGCAGCGTTTTTAATGAAAGCACTCTGTGCAACCGATACTATACTATCCATTTTTGTTGAGAGTCGGAGGGCAAGCACTTTGGACGCCAGTTTAGCAAAGGAATGTATCAAGCTTATTGGCCTGAAGTCTCCTGGTGTCTCGGACAACTCCTTCTTGGGGATGAGCGTAATCGCTGCCTTGTTTAGTTTGGGCAGTGGACCAGCGTTGAGTTGTACAGGGAATGAAATGCTGCTATGACCTCTGTTTTAATGATCGGCCAACAAATTCTGTAGAAGACACCAGTGAATCCATCTGGCCCTGGGGCCTTTTCTGCAGGCAGTTCGCAGATCGCTGCCAGATTTCCTCTTCCGTGAAGGGAGCGTCCAGCCCTTCTGCTTGTATTCTTGGCAAGTCAAGTTCAGACCAGTTAAAAGATCGTTGCCTTGGTGTCGGGCGCCAATTGTGGATGTGAAGAAGTCACTAATTTCAGCCTCCTTTCCTCATGAGACCATACAACTTGACCATCAGCTTTCTTGAGGCTTGGTATGAAGTTTTTCCTTGCACGACCATTTGCTTTTAGATGGAAAAACTTAGTGCATGCATCCCCTTCACGCAAGTATGTTATTCTGGAGCTTTGTCGACGTCGTGATCTCTCATCGGCTGCAAGTCCCAGCACCCTGATTTTGAGTTCCGTACGCAACTGAGCTTCGTCCTCTGACAGCTGTCTTTGTTCTTGTGCCTTGTCCAGTTGTTGTATTACTTCATTTGCAACATTTAGCTGCATTCGTGCATTACTGAACAACTCCTTGCTCCATTGTTTTAGCCTTACTGCTAGTCGCTGTAACTTGTAGTGCAAGATGTTCAGGGGCGAGATCCTTGCAACAGGACCAGTCCATGATGCTCCTACAAGTTCCAGGAAGCCCGGGACTCGCGGCCAAAAAATTTTCAAATTTGAAGATCGCCTGCTTAATCATGGTCTGTGTTGTGATAAGAATATCGGGCAATGATCAGACATTGATGAGGATAAGGCCTGTAGGCAGATATTCTGGTGCATGAGGTCCCATTCCTTCGTGCAGAAGGCTCTGTCAAGTCGCACTAAGGTTGGGTTTTGTCTTTCATTGCTCCATGTGTATTTCCTGTTTTGCAGTGTCAATTCCATCAACTCTGCCCTGTCCAGAGCACGCCTGAAAGTTCCCATGGATCTCCTATTCAGGTTGAGATTGTTTTTGTCACTTGCTTCATATATGAGGTTGAAGTCTCCTATACAGAGCCATGGATTGTTTGCTGACAGATTGAGAGATAGCAGCTCCTCCAAAAACCTTGGCTTATCAGCATCCTCCACAGGTCCATATACTGTCGTGATGAGGGATTGAGTATTTGTCAGCCGGTGTCTGATTTGCATCGTCACTGAGAACTCTTTCAGCACAAGGTTCGTTGCTTCTATGTAATCTGGGTTCCAGGCTAACAGAATCCCACCTCTCGTTCCATTGGCCGGTAGATATTCAAAGGAAGGATAACTTTGGCCTAAAAACTCAGCTGCCACTCTGCTTTCTATGTGCTGCAGTTTTGTTTCTTGGAGACAGATGATTGTTGGCCGCATTTGCTGCATTAATTTAAGTACCACCTCTCTTCTGGCGGGCATGTTTAGGCCACGCACATTCCAACTCAGTATTGTGAAGCTTGTACTCATGATTAACACGAACACGAACGACTAGCTTGCTGAAAAGATGAACAGGATGAAATCCTAGTACAAGGTACACCACCACACTCTGCTCCAGTCAAGTGAGTCCCCACCAATAGTCCCAAGACGGACTTCACTTGCGGACTACCAACATACGGACTAGTCTAGCTAACTTCGAGCTAGTACGAATGAATCTCTCCCTGCTCGAACTGAACCTCTTCTTGCCTAAACAGTAGAAGACACTTAACATTTGGACTAGAGGAAGACAACTTGACATGTTCTTGCAAATTCCGTGTTTCAGGCTGCTGCTGCCTGAGCCGCCAGCTCCTCCGCTGCAAGGCCTGCTGTAGCCTTCGTGATGTTGCCGTTGGCAAGACGAGTTGCAGCACGTATCGCCGCGATCGCCTTCTGTGGAAGAGGGGCCTTATACATCTCTGCATATTTCAGTAGAGCCGCCTCCCCTATTGGTTCTTCCGCTCCGGCCAGGTCAAGTTGCCTGATGATGCGGTGCGTCGCTCGCTGCGACACCGGTATGGCTGACCGCTGCTTTGGCTTGACGTTCGCTGCGTCGTTGCGGATCCGCCGAGGCAGAGCGTACTCGCGGTGTGCGACGCGGCGCTGGGGGGGAAGGCTTGCAGGCACAGGCGCTGGGAAGGTGTTGTCGATGAAGTCCTGACGTGCCGCAGGCCCACCCTCTTGTTCGCTTGGGCCATTGTCGATGAAGTCGTGGCCTGCCTCCGGTCCATCGCTTGGGCGCCAGTTCGCCCAGCAGCTTGTGCTTGTACATCTTGAAGCCCCATCTCCTGGACTTGGAGAGCGAGGCTGCATTCAGAGCCGGGTTGCACCCCAGGCCCAAACGCCACCTCCTGTGACTCGATCCGCCCTTCAAAGCTCGACGCTGTGGCGGGCCCCCTCTGCAGCGGCGATTTCCAGAGCGTGGAAGCTGAACATAGGTTGGGGACCCGACTGGAACGTAGGTTGGGGACGCAGGCGGGCTGAAAGACAGAGGACACCCTGCCCAACCCGTTGCGGCAGCTTCCATCTCGTGAAGCATGGGGTCAAACTCCATCCTAGGATAGTAAGTGATCAGGTGGTCAGAGTCGGAGCAAAGACTTGCAAGAAAATCCATGAACGCATCGGGGTGAGTCACGGGCGGTGGTGGGGTCCCTGTCGCAGGCGGAAACTCTTCCGGCACAGGGAACGAAGCCCTGTCCCCCTGCACGCTCTCCTCGATCTTGCTGCATGTCGGGAGCTGTGTTGTTCCCCGCTTGCCCTCCGGGCGGCGCACAGGCGACCTGGACCGCCGGCGCTCCCACCCTTCGTCGTCACGGCGCTGTGGTTCGCGCTCTCGACGGAGGATCGGAGAGCGTGCTTGAGTGCGTCCACGCGGCGACTGAGCGCCATCGTGCTCCACCTGTGCATGGCGACGTCCGTAGCCCCCACGCGGCGAGCGAGTGCGTTCACACACATTGCCGCCCGCGTGAGGTCTTCCTCCGGTCGTCCTCGGGCGTTGATGTTGCGGCGCCATTCCTGACGGCGCGTGTCATCGTTGCCATCATCAGTGTGGTCGTCGTCGCGTCGATCGGGTGGCGGCGGACGGCGACAGCCCTCGCGCAGACGCAGTGCTGCAGGCCTGCCATCGACCACACCCCGGTGTGATATCCCGGCCCAGGCTTAATAGGATTAATAGAATACTCATACCAACAAGTTGCAACTTCTTTTCCGGTAGACTAGCTCCAGAAAAGCTATCTAATGTAAGCGTGCCCGGCCTCGGGGAGGCGGGACGTTACAGTTGGTATCAGAGCCGACTCTCGCGGTTTCACGGCGCGTGTGTCGCAGTTGCGCAGGCATGGTGTGCATGGCTGGTGTGAGCCAGAGAGTGGTCACACAGCATGGCACATGCGCTGGCACTGGGCACACGGACGTGGCCAAGAGGGGACGTTCCTGGCCTGGGGTTGACCGACGAGGACGTCGGTCTTCTAAGGGGGTGAGAGTGTGATATCCCGGCCCAGGGCTTAATAGGATTAATAGAATACTCATACCAACAAGTTGCAACTTCTTTTCCGGTAGACTAGCTCCAGAAAACTCCAAGGTTAAGCGTGCTTGGCCTGGAGCAATTTCAGGATGGGTGACCGACCGGGAAGTGACTCCCGGGTGCGCATGAGTGAGGACAAATGTGCGTAGAAAAGACTTGTGTTGGTCTGTGAGGTCAGCCTATATCCTATAAAAGCTATCTAATGTAAGCGTGCCCGGCCTCGGGGAGGCGGGACGTTACAGTTTGCGCTTGTGAGAGACCCGACCAATTTATATTCAAGTTTACCAAGTTGACTCGCGGCCCACGCATGGTATGCGAGAACTCAACCCGATAAAAGAGAATATAAACCCGGCAGTCCCCCGACATGCTTCCCAAGCAATGCCAAGATCCAAGCACGCGGCGACGTCACAGGTGATACATCACATAGGTCACATTAATTAATAACATAATTTAAAATATTCTTACATACCAAGGTTCATCATAAGTCTTGAAACTAATAAATCAAAGAGCGGAAGCGATTCTAAGGAAGACGATAGTCGCAGCGGTTGCAATGAGGAAACAGCCAAGGATTGCGATGCCCAGCCCACGAACATCGCAAATCACGGTCACTCGAACGTCTCGACTACGCCTCGCCCTCGGCCGGCATCGGCGGGGACAAAGTAGCCGAAGACCAACTCATCCTCACCTGCAAAAACTTAAACAACAAACGTTGAGTACGAAGGTACTCGCAAGTCTTACCCTGTGGTGGAATTAGTTCCCGACTCCAAGGATAATGCAATGAGGCTGTAGCAGGGTAAATAAGGTATAGGAATGGACTCGATTGCTTAAAGCAGAAACTAAGCATATAAGAATAAGCATAAAGTAAAAGACTCTGCGGGCATGAACTTCTAATAAACCCAATCCCCAAGTATCATGTAACCATAACATGTATATGCCATCATCCATGTTCCATCCGAACCATGGATACCAATAACCATATACCAATTTCATCAACAACATCCCAATTTCCATCATGTTATGTGACAACTCTACGATATTATCCAAAGGACACTGAGCTTGATCATAACCGAGACCGCGGCGGATTCGAACCGATTTTACACCCTGCAGGGGAGTCCAACTGTACCCACACGACTGAGGACCATACGGCTCATGCAACCCGCTAAAGTTACACAAGGGGGTACTCATGTCAACCTTTTTCACACTCGTGCCCACACGGTTGGAAAATCCACACGGTGCCGAGTACCACGGCCTCGCAGGCACACGTGAGTCCTCGTCGAGTGTCAACGGCCTCGCAGGCACCCATGACTCCCTCGTTCCACCCACCGTGCAGTCATCGGCCAAACGTTGGTACGCAGTGAGATACTCAGCTTGTCTACCATTATATCGGACATGTGGTATGAAACGGAAAGTGCTCAGGCAAGAATAACACGGCCGGTTCCTAGGTCAACCCAGACGGGGCCTACGGCACACAAGACCTCCATGCTTGCTGCACTCCTATCCCACCGTCCAGATTTCAGCTTTTAACACTTTCAACTTTTACCAACATATGAACTTGCCACAAGTCCATAAGTAATCAAGGTGGTTCCTATAACGTGCGAGTGGGACTTACCACTCGACTTCTACCGTGTTATCTAAGCATGGCTAAGCATTTCGTGACTCGAACAAAGACACTCTACCCAGTTTACAAGGTGACGTATTCAATGCCAAGGAGGGGTACATGCAACAATAATAGGTTTTCCCAATGTTACTACTAAGCCCGACTTTATGCATTCCTATACCTAAGCATCATATTAATCATTAAGTAGATTACTTAGGGTAGCAATATGAGGTGCTTGCCTTCAATAGCAGCGGTGTTGACTTCTCAGCAGCTGGATCAATCTCTGGTGCTTCTCCGCAGCAACACCCAGCGTCACTCTCTGGCGGTTCGTAAGCTATAAAGCAAAAAATGCGTCGATATGAGGTCATGCCATATGCCATGATGCCCAATGATGCGATATGATGCAGAGAGGTAGCTACTGAGTTTATGAACACAATGCAAAAAGAACGGAGGCAATCGGAGTTCTACAGCTCAAGTTATGACCTAAACAGTTTTACCGATTCCGGTTACGGGTTTCCCGGTTTCCGGTTCCGATATCGGGTGGCACACGAATGTCGTTTCC
Organism: Oropetium thomaeum; assembly: GCA_001182835.1. Classification (NCBI taxonomy): domain Eukaryota; kingdom Viridiplantae; phylum Streptophyta; class Magnoliopsida; order Poales; family Poaceae; genus Oropetium; species Oropetium thomaeum. The sequence goes on from LFJQ01000530.1 coordinate 22,158, forward strand.
GGGAAAATTCCCAAAACACACCACATGTACTGGCTTTACTAAGCAGCTTGGATTACTATGAGACTAAGTTTGAGTGGTTTTGACTCGCGTAACAGGAACACAGCCCTCCGATAGTCGTTGCCTGTTTACGACATCGGGAATACCGTAACGGTGCCGTAAAAGTCGTAACGACTTTTCCGGTGAAATTCGAAGTTAAGTTACAGGCATGGGACTATTTTTAGCTTAAAAGTAGGATCTAAACTAAGACTTTTGGCTCTGGTTTGGGGTCAAGTTGAGCTTCTATGAATTACTAAAAATCTAACAATGTTCTGTTTTCCAAACTTATAAAATCAGAAACATGTATTAAAACATATGCAAAAATCATGAAAACTTTACAGAGCTACTACTGAGGATCTCAACTAAAGTTTTGTTAAAGGTCTAGGGCTTTTGGGCGACTTTCCTAATGTACTTTAGACAGAGGTAACTAATCTAGGGTTTTGGGGATATTAACAATGACATGCATGCACAAATGTTCATGAAAAATTCTGGTAAAATTGCAGGAGATGCATCATGCCAAGGTAAAATTATGGTACAAAAATCAACCCTAGAAATCTTATGGAACTCCAAAAAAAAATCAACAACAGAAATAATTTATTGAATTATTAAAGAAAATCCAGGGTCATTTATGAAAAAGTGCTTTAATAGAAAATTAACACATTATTCAAGGATTCAATTAAAATTAGGTTTTGGCATTTTTAGAATTTTCCATGATTTTCTACACACTATGCAACTTCTGGTTAATTAAAAGGAAAATAGGAAATTCAATGGAACATTACTCAGAAACAGGGGAAATAGTCAGTGCGGTTGCTCCGGTGGGAAATTCGCCGGAGGAGGGGGCTAGGAGGGGGATTGAGCAATCGTGGAGCATCACCTTGATCCAAGGAACTGATTTGGTAGGGATTAGGACCACGGGAGAGAGGTGTAAGGTGGTGGTCGACGTGAGCCCAGAAGCTCCGCCAATGGCGGCCGACGGTGGCGTGGGAGAATCTCCCTCACCGGTGATGAGCTGCGATCCAAAGCTTATCAAATAGATGTACCATGGTGAAAGGAGCAAGCCAGTTGAAGGAATCGAAGAATGGAGCTACCTTGGTGACGGAATTTAAAAAGAGGTGGCCGCCGGCGCTGTTGTCGGCCGAGGAGCAGTGCGGCGGTGTTCCGGTGAAATTAGGGCACAAACGGTGGGGGCTAGTGGTGGAGAGCTGCAGTGAGCCGAGGGAAGCTTTCTTGGCACGGTGGCGTGGCTAGGGAAATGGCCGAGTCGAGCCGTCGACAGTGGGGGTGGCTCGGCGGCAATGGTGTGGTGGCTCTGTGGTGCGCGGCAGAACAGAGGAGGAAGAAAGGAGGGGAGGGGAAACTGATGCTTCGGCCTTGTACTCGAGTGGAAGCTGAGCCAAGGGAGAGAGAGGGCAGTGGCGCGCCGTCGATTGGAGCAGAGGGGCGGCGAGCGGCTACTGGCGCTTGAGGGCGGTGCGCTCGGCAGTGGGCAAAGGAGTCTGCGCCTTGCCGTGTGCCAGAGGAGAAAGGATGGGAGAGGGAGGAGGAGTGGAGCAGTGAAGGAGGGGAAGATCCTTGCCAAGATTCACTGAAGATGGAGTGAAGACGCGGCGCCGGGGATTGGCCGGGGCGGCCGGTGCGGCGCTCGTCTGCCAGCCACGGTAAAGGGTGTCGGGCGGCACACTGTTCACCGTAAGGTTATTTTCAAATTCGATTTTTACAATTAACCTCCCTCTTGAGATAATAGAAAACCCTAGCTCCCGAGCTCA
>LFJQ01000531.1:0-23856 GCA_001182835.1 Oropetium thomaeum
ACACACGTTGGCAAGCGGTCCACGGCCCTACGTGGGCGGCGGCGGCGCGACGGGCTCGTGATGCCTCCAGGGAGAGAGCATCGAGAAGCGCTGCCGGTGTATGCGTCCATGGAGAGAGCATTGCCATCGCAACGGCTAGTTTTGGCATGCAGCGGGGTGGCGCTGCGTACGTGTGTGCACCACTACCGTTTCGGGAAGAGGCCGGAAGACGCTATTGTGTGCCACTGTGCCCTATGTCGCAGCTCAGGAATTTCCAGTGGACGGCCGGCAACGAAGCAGCGGTCCCAATCGTGGCACGCGCGCCGGCATGCCAGCAGCAGGCAGCAACGAACGCGACAAATTGAAAGACGTCTTTGTTGTCTCAAAGTTATTACCGTGGAAGCGTCTATGGTTAGACATACTTACATTCGCGACAAGTCAGCAGATAGCTAACTCAACACTACCACTGGAAGGCCGGTGCTGCAGACGTCTTTTTTTGTTAAACCGGTTGGTTTTGATACCCCTGCCTGCCCCTCAGATGATCGACCGAACCTGTTTCTAGAACACTGTTGCCAGACCCCGAAACAGAACACAAACATGATAGAGCTCCACTTTTTGGTCTGTCCATCCATGTTTTTGTTTAAGTTCAGAGAGGGATTGCCTTCTGAGCCCAGGATCCGAGCTTCATGTATATTTTTAATTGTACTCAATTCCATTTCATTTGGCATTCTTTTTCTTATATAATCATTGTAACAAACATGGGGGGTCATGTTTACTGCACTTCCAAGCTTGCAAAACGTCGCAGCTGGGGTGACTTTTTGATTTATAATCCCTTATATATGTCAACGACAGAAATCATTCAGTATTAAATTGTATTTAAGTATGGTTTTGAATAATGCTCGCCCTCCTCTGTTCTTAGACATTTCTTCCTAACAAAACCATGTTAATAATCTAGGCGTATCCTTGATTTCCAAACCCACCCGGTTTTGTGGACGACCATTACAAGTGGATTAGGCTTTTGAACACTTCAAATTTACCCTACAATAAAAGTATTCTTCTCTTGGAAAATACAAGCTCCTTTATATTGTGTGCATCATCTTTTCAATAAAATTGTATGGTTCTATCTTACTAGCCTAAGTGACGCCCTCTAAGACAAAAAGTAAAAAAGTCAAAATAAATTTAAAATAAAATATTATATAAATATCTAAGACAAAAAGTAAAAATATGAAAAATATTTTGAAAAAGGCTATAAGGACCACCAAGGTGTTAAATTTGAGAAATGAAACATTTAGAATTTTTTAAATTCTAATTTTTAAATTAAAAGAAATTTCAGAATTTCAAAAGAAATATCTTCTGAGATCTTACTTTATTGGATTAATTATAAAGAACATGTTCCAACGGATTCGAAAATGGAGTTATAGTCTAGTAGAAAAAATCAATTTAAAAATTTGATAATAAAGAGATTCGTTTGACTAATAGCATCAGCGACACTCGGCAGCATGAAAAGAGTCCATATGAGCCAAATTAATGTAGTCGCTTGAATTCTTTACCGTTTCACTCTAGAATATTAACCCTCTGTATAATTCTCTGGTACCTTTATATTATTGTTCATTGATCTCTATAGTTATCGTGCATGGATAGGCTGTTGCTCCGGATGAGGACAGGAATCAGAAAAATGCCACATTCACTTTTGAGCATATAGGATTCAAATTCGATTCGAGAGAGACACGGACAACACAATATGTGTTCAGTTTCCATCGAGATGTTATTAATTTTACTCTTCCAAACAACTCAATTTTCCAGATAAAGTGAGAAACCTATGTACCCTTTTCATTCTCAAAGACAACAACTTTATTTTCTAAACTGTTATTGTAGTACAATGACTTTGTTTCATTTAAAAATAGAGGGAGCTATCAAAACTGTTACACAAAATCGTTGATTCAGAGTGCATCTACTCTTTGTGGGTTTTGATGGTTTATGATAAAAATAAAAGAGGCTAACAATTTCAATGAACTATATGGACAGTTGAGGTATCATAAGAGTAAACTGATAGAGACTTGCATAACATAAAGATAGTACTGTATATAGGTTGAGCACAACCTGTGGTAGTGTTGACTTGAGCCTAAATTAACTACTGAATATTTTCGTAGGGTTGATAAAGGGAGTGTCGGTGACATTCTCGGTGCATGCAACCGACGCATGGTGGCTTGACTAAATAAAATATAATGTCGTTTTACTACGTATAGTAAGGATCAACAAAAAAAAAGGTAAGAATACTAATAAAAAAGAGGATCTTTGTTGCATAATATACACAGAGTGGAGCAGTATTTCAGAGCCCCAGGTATAGATCTAGCCGTAACAGACCTAGTGTGTTAGCTATATGACTTGCGTAATGTTGATCTTATAACTAAACCCAATGATACATCCTAAACAAACAACTGTATTCACACGTTGATAAGTGGTGTGCGTTTGAGATACTCCGTGACGCGAGCGCGACGAGACCGACCATAGCGACCCGTCCGTTTATGATCTCTACGTCGGTGGTCCAGATCCCCATTTGTTGTCATTTTTGTCCCCAGGTCTCTACCCGCTGCACAGCGGCACCAGCGATGCACGGTGAACAGCAATGCCGTGCCCGCGAACCAGGCCATCTCGACGCCACTTCTGGCTTGTGAGAGCAGGCCTCCGACGCGGTACGCCTCGACGACCAGCGCCGAACGAAACCCAACATGGCCCGCCCATTGATCCTCTCCGGCGCCGGGCCTCAGAACTTGAACACCTCTACGGAGCGGTCTGTGCCCGACTTGTCCTTGAAATTACCCGACCTCTCCTACAGATCAGTTCCCAACTTGTTGGATAAATTATTGTTCTACTTGTCCTGCAACCCAACTGTGGTGCAAATTGGTATCTGACTCGTCCTGCAACTTAATAGTATTATGTTAACAAAAGCTTACGACAAATAATGATAACTGATCAGAAAAATAGTAGTGCGGGTGTTGGGAGGCGTCAGTCCTCACCTTGTTTTGAGCCCTCACGACCAGAGCATGTCGACGTGGCGGGAGGATAGGTGCAGCCGTACGAGGCATGTAGGCTGCAAAGAGCGTCGCGCCGGTGCCGGCGGCGAGTGAAGCCATGGCTGTGTTCACCATTAGAGCTGCCATAACTTCTAGAGTGAAGTATAGCTCGAGATCGATCAATTCTTTTACGCAGTGCGAGGAGGAATTCTGCAGTCGACAGTCCGCTGCTGTTGCTGTTGTGGTTTGTGCGATGCGTCTGTGTGTTGACCGCTGAAGAATATGCAGGGCAGGAGATTTATAGGTGGGGCTCGAGCAGAGAGACTCCGTGAGCCTGGTGGGTGTTCGCAGGTCTTCATTCTTGCATAATATAAAGATAGTTACGCATCTAGGGTTGAGCATAAGCTACAATTGCAGCGTTAATGTTGACTTTAGTACAAATCAAACGATTATATCCTAAATTTACTACTGAATATTTTTGTAAGGTTGATAAACGGAGTGCTGGTACGTTTCCCGGTGCATGCAAGCGACACATGGTGGCCTTGACTAAAAAAATATAATGCCTTTTTACTACGCATAGTAAGGATGAACCGCAAAAGAAAAAAATAGTAAAAAAAAAAACTAATACAAGGTACAAGAAGAAGGTCTTTGTTGCATAATATACAGAGAGTACAATAGTATATCAGAGCACCGATGTAGCTCTAGCTCGTAGCTACGGTTCAGTTTGTTAACTATACAACTTGCTTACTGTTCTCATAACTAAATCCCCACGATACATCTAAACAAATAACTGTATTCCCACGTTGAATAATAGTCCTCCTCTGTTACTAGACATTTTTCTTCCTGACAAAACCATGTTAATTATCTAAGTGTATCCTTGATTTTCAAACCACCCGTTTTCTTGGGTCAACACCATCTACAAGTATATTAGGCTTTGAACACTTGAAATTTACCCTATGCAAGGGTTTTTTTCTTCTTGTAAAGTATTGTGTACACATCTTTTCAACAAAATTATTTGAATCTATCTTACTAGCCTAAGTCGTGCGCTCTATCACACCGGTAAAACTATAAATAAACTTAAAATAAAAGTTATATAATATCTCGAAGCAAAAATAAAAATATTTGAAAGGCTATAAGGACCAACCAAAGTGTTAAATTGAGAAATGAAACATTCAGGAATCTAAAAATTCTATTTTTATAAATTATAAAAAGCAATTTGAGAATTTCAAAGAAACATAACTTCTGGGATCTTATTTATTGGATTAATTATAAATACATGATGGTTTAAACAGATTCGATCGCAAAGTTACAGTTTAGTAGATAAAATCAATTAAAGGTTTGATAATAAAGGAGATTCGTTTGACTAATAGCGCAGCGACACTTGGCAGAATGAAATGAGTCCATATGAGCCAAATTAATGTAGTGGCTCGAATTTCTTACCGTTTTAACTGTAGAATATGAACCCTATGAAGATTCTTTGATACTTTTATATTATTCTTCTTTGGTCTCTACGGTTAAGATAGGCCATTGCTCTACAGGAAGACGGGAATAAAAAAGAAACCACATTCACATTTGGGCATATAGTTGATTCATATTTGATTCGAGAGACACTGGCAACATAATACATGTTCAGTTTTCATCGAGATGTTATTATTTACTGTTTCAAAACAACTCAACTTGTCATGTAAAATTATTAGAAGCTCTATACCCTTTTCATTATCGAAGACAAAAATTTAGTTTCTAAACTGTTATTGTCATACAATAACTTTGTTTCATTAAAAATAGAGGGAGCATTTATCAAAATTGTTCCACAAAATCGTTGATTCAGGGTGCATCTAGACTCTTGTAGGTTTTGGTGGTTTATGATAAAAACAATTAAGAGGCTAACAATTCAATGAGCTATATGGACAGTTAAGGAACCATAAGAGCGTACTAATAGAGACCCCTCATTTTAAGAAGGTCTTCATTCTTGCATAATATAAAGATAGTTACGCATATAGGGTTGAGCACAACCTACAATTGCAGCGCTAGTGTTGACTTTAGTACAAATCAAACGATGATATCCTAAATTTACTACTGAATATTTTCGTAGGGTTGATAAACGGAGTGCTGGTGAGATTCCCGGTGCATGCAAGCGACACATGGTGGCCTTGACTAAAAAAATATAATGCCTTTTACTACGCATAGTAAGGATGAACCGCAAAGAAAAAAATAGTAAAAAAACTAATACAAGATACAAGAAGAAGGTCTTTGTTGCAGAATATACAGAGAGTACAATAGTATATCAGAGCACCGATGTAGCTCTAGCTAGTAGCTACGGTTCAGTTTGTTAACTCTACGACTTGCTTACTGTTCTCATAACTAAACCCCCACGATACATCTAAACAAACAACTGTATTCACACGTTGATAAGTGGGGTGCCTTTGAGGTACTCGGTGACCGCGAGCGCGACGAGTCCGACCATAGCGGCTCGTCCATTTATGATCTCCGCATCGGCGGTCCAGATTCCCATCCTGTTGTCGTTTCTGTCCTCAGGGCTCTGACCACTAAACAGCGGCACCAATGACGCTACGGTGAACAGCAGTGCCGTGCCTGCGAACCAGGCCATCCCGGTGGCACTCCTAGCTTGCGAGAGTATGCCTTCGCCGCGGTACACCTCAACGACCAGCGCTGACACGAAGCCCAACATGGCCAGCCGCCCATTGATCCTCTCCGGTGCCGGGCCCCAGAACTTAAAAACCTCCACAGAGCGATCTGTGCCCGATTTGTCCTTAAAATTACCCGACCTCTCCTGCAAATCAGTTCCCAACTTGTTGGCCATATTATTGTTCCACTTATCCTCCAAATTACTGCTCAACTTATCCACCAATTAATGTCTGACTCGTCCTGCAAATTAATAGTGTTATGTTAATAAATGATTATGACAAATAATGAATAACTGATCAGACAAATATAGTAGTGCGGCCGTTGGGAGCCGTCAGTCCTCACCTGGTTTTGAGCCCTCACCACCAGAGCACGGCGACACGGCGGGAGGATAGGTGCAGCCGTAGGAGGCCTGCAGGCCGCGAAGGGCCTCGCGCCAACGCTGGTGGCGAGGGAGGCCATAGCCGTGTTCACTATTGGAGCTGCCATAACTTCTATAGTGAAGTATAGCTCGAGATCGATCAATTCTTGTACGCAGTGCGACGAGGAATTCTGCAGTCGACAGTCCGCTGCTGTTGCTGTTGTGGTGTGTGCGATGCGTCTATGTGTTGACTGCTGAAGAATATGCAGGGCAGGAGATTTATAGGTGGGGCTCGAGCAGAGAGACTCCGTGAGCCTGGTGGGTGTTCGCGATCTCGCCGGTGGCCACGTCGGTGAGTGGTCCATGGCCGGTACGTGGTCGGCGCCAGGCGATGGCCTGGGTTGCGAGGATGCCGGCGTGGACATGGAGATCACCGTGTGCAAGTGTCCAGGGAGAGGACTGCCATCTCATCGGAGAATTTTGGCATGCAGCGGGTGGCGCTGTGCAACACCACCGTTCGGGATGAGTCCGGAGCCCCGAAGACGCTGTGTGCCACTGGCCGTGGTCTCAGGTCACAGGACATTTCAGCGGACGGCGGCAACGAAGCAGCGGTCCCAATAGCGTGGCACACGCGCCCGGCATGCGAGCACGCGACCAAATTGAAAGACAACTCGTCTTGGTGTCTCAAGTTACCGTGAAGCGTCTATATGGTTCGGCCTGTGTCAGTGTGTCTCAAAAAAGATGTCACGTACTTACATTCGCAAGTCGCGACTCAGAATGTAGCTAACTCGCAACACTACCAGTGGAAGGCCGGTGCTGCAGACGAACACATCTTTTTGTTAAACCGGTCCGTTTTGGTACCCCTGCCTGGCCCCTCAAAATCTCAGATGATCGACCGAACCTGTTTCTAGAACACTGCTGCCAGACCCCGAAACGAACCCAAACATGGTAGAGTTTCACATTTTTTGTTCTGTTCATCCATGTTTTTTATTTACTTCAGAGGGATTGCCTTCTGGATCCAGAATCTCGGAGCTTCATGTATATTTCTAGTTGTATTCCAATTCCATTTCATTAGGCATTTTTTTCTTACATAATCATTGTAATAAACATGGGGTCATGTTTACAAAAACGAATTTAGAGAGACCCATGTCTCTCCATAACTCGAGGGACCAGTGTTTCAGCCCGTCGATGCCATATGCATAATCTCAAAATAAATACTCACTAATCTAATCTTAAGGTCACCATTCCGTCCCGTTAGTACTAGTTGTCGTTTCGTCTTCCGCAGGAGTGTAAGCGTCGTGTTACAGGTTCGCAGGAGCCGATGTGGCTCTTTCGCCGATCTGTTCCTACGAGTACGAGCTCGGCTACGTTCGACGTCCCAGCCAGCGTGTATACAAGAAACATGAAGCTGCGCACAAATTTCACAGCATTCGAATGCTCACCAGCTTATAATATTAGATAGGGAAAATGTCTTTCTGCAACTTACAACTTATAATTCTCTTCAGCTATCTGATTGGGATGAGAATTTTGGTTTGATCAGATGAGTACGACATAATTTAAGAAGTCAGCAAAATAATCTCCTGCACCGTGCGATCTCGAGGAGTAGTTGCAGTGGCGGAACTACGTTAAGGGCCGCTGGGGCCGTGGCCCCACTCGTGCCTCCGAAAATCCTGGTACACCTCTTCAGTTTTCTCAGCCCACACGCCCTATTCTGACCCAACTAATATAGTACCTGAAGTCTTAGAACCGGCCTAAAACTCGTCGTCCGCACATAACTGCCGCTGCATGCGGAACTGGTTGCCTGTGGTGCTGCGTCGCATCATTGCTGCTGCTCATCAGGTCAAAGAAACAATATCTTGATATTTCTCTCATCCTGATCATTTAATTAATTACTCTCCTCTGTTTTTTTCCCTGTCGATAGGACAAGCTGCCACCGTTTTTTATTTTTTTACTTACAGTGGTTGTCTGAAACGATAAAGACACAAATTTGTGATCAGAAGAGTACATTTTATGAAAGCATAGGAGACTTCAACTTCAAGCTAGGTAGATTTTTCTCAATCATGCTCTTGACCCGTGAACAACAAGATCTTCACTAATAAGTTTGATCTTGTTTTAGTATTGTGTATTGTGTGTTAAGACACAACAAATGATATGAAATTACTTTATTAAATGTAGAATTTTCAGTTTTCATATTAGTAGTCTCTGCTGGTAGTATTTTTTTTTAGGGAAAGTTAATGGCCCTAGTCGTGTCGAGACACGAGTTCCGCCACTGAGTCGCTAAGAACCTGTAACATGGTTGAGTTGAGATGAGGCGAGCAGTGCAATGGGTAAAGGTGCCGCGGGCAGTCAACGAGTTGCGCAAGGCACACGAACCTCCTAGGCTCCTATGCGTGGGGTGTCTACTGTTGGATGGTCTAGCATGGCTGACAAAGGCACCGTGTGCGATCTCCAAGGGCTGGGAGCATCGAAATTAGTAGAACGACGAGCCTTGACGCAAGGCAGATGAAGGCGTCGGTTAGGAAACTGCGCGTTCTCCTGTGGAAGACGAAATGGCAACCAGCACTAACAGGACGAAACGTCGTTAAGATTAGATTAGTGGACGTATTTGCTTTGAGATTAGACAGATGTCATTGACGGTGGAAAGGCTGGGTCTCTCTAAGCTACAGGGAAACCGGGTCTCTCTAAATTAGCTTCCCATGTTAACTGTACTCTTAGCTTGCAAATGCCGCAGCTATGGTGACGTTCTGATTTATAATCCCCTTATATGTTAACGAAAAAAAATCATTTAGTATTAAAATGTATTGGATATGGTTTGAATAATAGTCCTCCTCTATTACTAGACATTTCTTCCTGACAAAACCATTTTAATAATCTAAGTGTATCCTTGATTTTCAAACCACCCATTTTCTTGGGTCAACACCATCTACAAGTATATTAGGCTTTGACACTTGAAATTTACCCTATGCAAGGGTGTTTCTTCCTTGTAAGTATTGTGTACACCATCTTTTCAATAAAATTATTTGAATCTATCTTACTAGCCTAAGTCGTGCGCTCTATCACAACGGTAAAACTATAAATAAACTTAAAATAAAAGTTATATAAATATCTTGAAGCAAAAATAAAAATATTTGAAAAAGGCTATAAGGACCAACCAAGGTGTTAAATTGAGAAATGAAACATTTCAACTTGCCACGTGAACTTGGAACCTATGTACCCTTTTCATTCTCGAATTGCTTTTGTTACTATTGTTGTTGTTGCTTTGTTGTTGCTGTTGTTGTTATGACAACAACTTTACTACCTTAACTGTGATTGTTAGTACAGTGACTTTGTTTCATTTTAAAATGGAGGGAGCAAGTGTCAAAATTGTTCCATAAAATTGTTGATTTAGAGTTTATCTAGACCCATTAATGAGTTTTGGTGCCTTATGATAAGAAACATTAAACAATATCAATAAGCTATATAGACAGTTGTTGAGGAACCAAAAAGAAAAAATTAATAGAGACTCCTAATTTTAAGAGGGTCTTTATTCTTCCATAACATAAACAAGTACTGATGTATATAGGATTGAACAAGACCTACAATTGCAGCGCTAGCATTGACTTGAGTACAAAACAAATGATGATAATTCTAAAAAAAAACTACTGAATATTCTTACAAGGCTGATAAATGGAATGCTGGTGAGGTTCTCAGTGTATGCAAGCGATACATGGTAGCTCGGTCGCTAAAAAAATATAATGCCTTTTTACTACATATAGTAAGGATGAAGCGCAAAAGAAAAAACAACAACAAGAATATTAATATAAGGAGAGGATATTTGTTGCATAATATACAGAAAGTACAGTAGTATATGAGAGCATCGAGTACAGATATAGCCCTAGCTGGTAGTTACGGACCCGGTGTGTTAGCTATATGAATATTGTATTGTTAATCTGATAACTAAACCCTATGATACATCCTAAACAAACAACTATATTCATACATTGATAAGTGGTGTGCCTTTGAGGTACTCGGTGACCGCGAGCGCGACGAGTCCACCATAGCGGCTCGCCCATTTATGATCTCTGCGTCGGCGGTCCAGATCCCCATCCTATCGTCATTCCTATCCTCGGGGCTTTGCCCACGGAGCAGCGGCACCAGCGACGCCACGGTGAACAGTAGTGCTGTGCCCGTGAACCAGGCCATCCCGACGCTGCTTTTGGCTTGCGAGAGGCAGGCCTTCGCCGCGGTACGCCTCGACGATCAGTGCCGACACGAAGCCCAACATGGCCAGCCGCCCATTGATCCTCTCCGGTGCCGGGCCCCAGAACTTGAACACCTCCACGGAGCGGTCTGTGCCCGACTTGTCCTTGAAATTACCCGATTTGTTTTGCAAATCGGTGCCCAACTTGTTCGACACATTATTGTCGATCTTGTCCTGCAGATTAATGTCAGACTTGTCCTGTAAATTATTATTTTGTTAGTAGATATTTATCACGGATGAGGAATAACTACTAAAAAAAATTAGTAGTGCATGTGTTGGGAGCGGTCGTTTCGCACCTCGTTCTGGGCCCTCACGACCGGAGCACGGCGGCGTAGCGGGAGCGTTGGCGCCGCCATAGGAGGCCTAGCAGCAAAAGGTCTGGCCCCAGCACCGGTGGCGATGGAGGCCATGGCCGTGTTCACCATTGGAGCTGCCATAACTTCAAGAGTGAAGTATAGCTCAAGATCGATCAGTTCTTGTAGGCCGTGCGTGAGTGCGAGGAGGAATTCTTGTACGCTGCTGTGGTGCGTCTGTGTGCTGCTGATTGCTGAAGAATATGCCGGGCAGGAAATTTATAGGGGTGTTCCCGTGACCCCTGATGCTGATGGGGGGTGTTTGTGGCCTCGCCGGTGGCCACACACGTTGGCAAGCGGTCCACGGCCCCTACGTGGGCGGCGGCGGGGCGCGACGGGCTCGTGATGCCTCCAGGGAGAGAGCATCGAGAAGCGCTGCCGGTGTATGCGTCCATGGAGAGAGCATTGCCATCGCAACGGCTAGTTTTGGCATGCAGCGGGGTGGCGCTGCGTACGTGTGTGCACCACTACCGTTTCGGGAAGAGGCCGGAAGACGCTATTGTGTGCCACTGTGCCCTATGTCGCAGCTCAGGAATTTCCAGTGGACGGCCGGCAACGAAGCAGCGGTCCCAATCGTGGCACGCGCGCCGGCATGCCAGCAGCAGGCAGCAACGAACGCGACCAAATTGAAAGACGTCTTTGTTGTCTCAAAGTTATTACCGTGGAAGCGTCTATGGTTAGACATACTTACATTCGCGACAAGTCAGCAGATAGCTAACTCAACACTACCACTGGAAGGCCGGTGCTGCAGACGTCTTTTTGTTAAACCGGTTGGTTTTGATACCCCTGCCTGCCCCCTCAGATGATCGACCGAACCTGTTTCTAGAACACTGTTGCCAGACCCCGAAACAGAACACAAACATGATAGAGCTCCACTTTTTGGTCTGTCCATCCATGTTTTTGTTTAAGTTCAGAGAGGGATTGCCTTCTGAGCCCAGGATCCGAGCTTCATGTATATTTTTAATTGTACTCAATTCCATTTCATTTGGCATTCTTTTTCTTATATAATCATTGTAACAAACATGGGGTCATGTTTACTGCACTTCCAAGCTTGCAAAACGTCGCAGCTGGGGTGACTTTTTTGATTTATAATCCTTATATATGTCAACGACAGAAATCATTCAGTATTAAATTGTATTTAAGTATGGTTTGAATAATGCTCGCCCTCCTCTGTTCTTAGACATTTCTTCCTAACAAAACCATGTTAATAATCTAGGCGTATCCTTGATTTCCAAACCCACCCGGTTTTGTGGACGACCATTACAAGTGGATTAGGCTTTGAACACTTCAAATTTACCCTACAATAAAAGTATTTCTTCTCTTGGAAAATACAAGCTCCTTTATATTGTGTTGCATCATCTTTTCAATAAAATTGTATGGTTCTATCTTACTAGCCTAAGTGACGCCCTCTAAGACAAAAAGTAAAAAAGTCAAAATAAATTTAAAATAAAATATTATAAATATCTAAGACAAAAAGTAAAAAATATGAATCAAAATATTTTGAAAAGGCTATAAGGACCACCCAAGGTGTTAAATTTGAGAAATGAAACATTTAGAATTTTAAAATTCTAATTTTTAAATTAAAAAGAAATTTCAGAATTTCAAAAGAAACATATCTTCTGAGATCTTACTTTATTGGATTAATTATAAAGAACATGTTCCAACGGATTCGAAAATGGAGTTATAGTCTAGTAGAAAAAATCAATTTAAAAATTTGATAATAAAAGAGATTCGTTTGACTAATAGCATCAGCGACACTCGGCAGCATGAAAAGAGTCCATATGAGCCAAATTAATGTAGTCGCTTGAATTCTTTACCGTTTCACTCTAGAGTATATTAACCCTCTGTATAATTCTCTGGTACCTTTATATTATTGTTCATTGATCTCTATAGTTATCGTGCATGGATAGGCTGTTGCTCCGGATGAGGACAGGAATCAGAAAAATGCCACATTCACTTTTGAGCATATAGGATTCAAATTCGATTCGAGAGAGACACGGACAACAATATGTGTTCAGTTTCCATCGAGATGTTATTAATTTTACTCTTCCAAAACAACTCAATTTTCCAGATAAAGTGAGAACCTATGTACCCTTTTCATTCTCAAAGACAACAACTTTATTTTCTAAACTGTTATTGTAGTACAATGACTTTGTTTCATTTAAAAATAGAGGGAGCTATCAAAACTGTTACACAAAATCGTTGATTCAGAGTGCATCTACTCTTTGTGGGTTTTGATGGTTTATGATAAAAATAATTAAGAGGCTAACAATTTCAATGAACTATATGGACAGTTGAGGTATCATAAGAGTAAACTGATAGAGACTTGCATAACATAAAGATAGTACTGTATATAGGGTGAGCACAACCTGTGGTAGTGTTGACTTGAGCCTAAATTAACTACTGAATATTTTCGTAGGGTTGATAAAGGGAGTGTCGGTGACATTCTCGGTGCATGCAACCGACGCATGGTGGCTTGACTAAATAAAATATAATGTCGTTTTACTACGTATAGTAAGGATCAACAAAAAAAAGGTAAGAATACTAATAAAAAAGAGGATCTTTGTTGCATAATATACACAGAGTGGAGCAGTATTTCAGAGCCCCAGGTATAGATCTAGCCGTAACAGACCTAGTGTGTTAGCTATATGACTTGCGTAATGTTGATCTTATAACTAAACCCAATGATACATCCTAAACAAACAACTGTATTCACACGTTGATAAGTGGTGTGCGTTTGAGATACTCCGTGACCGCGAGCGCGACGAGACCGACCATAGCGACCCGTCCGTTTATGATCTCTACGTCGGTGGTCCAGATCCCCATCTTGTTGTCATTTTTGTCCCCAGTCTCTACCCGCTGCACAGCGGCACCAGCGATGCACGGTGAACAGCAATGCCGTGCCCGCGAACCAGGCCATCTCGACGCCACTTCTGGCTTGTGAGAGCAGGCCTCCGACGCGGTACGCCTCGACGACCAGCGCCGAACGAAACCCAACATGGCCAGCCGCCCATTGATCCTCTCCGGCGCCGGGCCTCAGAACTTGAACACCTCTACGGAGCGGTCTGTGCCGACTTGTCCTTGAAATTACCGACCTCTCCTACAGATCAGTTCCCAACTTGTTGGATAAATTATTGTTCTACTTGTCCTGCAACCCAACTTGTGGTGCAAATTGGTATCTGACTCGTCTGCAACTTAATAGTATTATGTTAACAAAGCTTACGACAAATAATGATAACTGATCAGACAAAAATAGTAGTGCGGGTGTTGGGAGGCGTCAGTCCTCACCTTGTTTTGAGCCCTCACGACCAGAGCATGTCGACGTGGGGGAGGATAGGTGCAGCCGTACGAGGCATGTAGGCTGCAAAGAGCGTCGCGCCGGTGCCGGCGGCGAGTGAAGCCATGGCTGTGTTCACCATTAGAGCTGCCATAACTTCTAGAGTGAAGTATAGCTCGAGATCGATCAATTCTTTTACGCAGTGCGAGGAGGAATTCTGCAGTCGACAGTCCGCTGCTGTTGCTGTTGTGGTTTGTGCGATGCGTCTGTGTGTTGACCGCTGAAGAATATGCAGGGCAGGAGATTTATAGGTGGGGCTCGAGCAGAGAGACTCCGTGAGCCTGGTGGGTGTTCGCAGGTCTTCATTCTTGCATAATATAAAGATAGTTACGCATCTAGGGTTGAGCATAAGCTACAATTGCAGCGCTAATGTTGACTTTAGTACAAATCAAACGATTATATCCTAAATTTACTACTGAATATTTTTGTAAGGTTGATAAACGGAGTGCTGGTACGTTTCCCGGTGCATGCAAGCGACACATGGTGGCCTTGACTAAAAAAATATAATGCCTTTTTACTACGCATAGTAAGGATGAACCGCAAAAGAAAAAAATAGTAAAAAAAAAACTAATACAAGGTACAAGAAGAAGGTCTTTGTTGCATAATATACAGAGAGTACAATAGTATATCAGAGCACCGATGTAGCTCTAGCTCGTAGCTACGGTTCAGTTTGTTAACTATACAACTTGCTTACTGTTCTCATAACTAAATCCCCACGATACATCTAAACAAATAACTGTATTCCCACGTTGAATAATAGTCCTCCTCTGTTACTAGACATTTCTTCCTGACAAAACCATGTTAATTATCTAAGTGTATCCTTGATTTTCAAACCACCCGTTTTCTTGGGTCAACACCATCTACAAGTATATTAGGCTTTGAACACTTGAAATTTACCCTATGCAAGGGTTTTTTCTTCCTTGTAAAGTATTGTGTACACCATCTTTTCAACAAAATTATTTGAATCTATCTTACTAGCCTAAGTCGTGCGCTCTATCACACCGGTAAAACTATAAATAAACTTAAAATAAAAGTTATATAATATCTCGAAGCAAAAATAAAATATTTTGAAAAGGCTATAAGGACCAACCAAAGTGTTAAATTGAGAAATGAAACATTCAGGAATCTAAAAATTCTATTTTATAAATTATAAAAAGCAATTTGAGAATTTCAAAGAAACATAACTTCTGGGATCTTATTTTATTGGATTAATTATAAATAACATGATGGTTTAAACAGATTCGATCGCAAAGTTACAGTTTAGTAGATAAAATCAATTAAAGGTTTGATAATAAAGGAGATTCGTTTGACTAATAGCGCAGCGACACTTGGCAGAATGAAATGAGTCATATGAGCCAAATTAATGTAGTGGCTCGAATTCTTACCGTTTTAACTGTAGAATATGAACCCTATGAAGATTCTTTGATACTTTTATATTATTCTTCTTTGGTCTCTACGGTTAAGATAGGCCATTGCTCTACAGGAAGACGGGAATAAAAAAGAAACCACATTCACATTTGGGCATATAGTTGATTCATATTTGATTCGAGAGACACTGGCAACATAATACATGTTCAGTTTTCATCGAGATGTTATTAATTTACTGTTTCAAAACAACTCAACTTGTCATGTAAATTATTAGAAGCTCTATACCCTTTTCATTATCGAAGACAAAAATTTAGTTTTCTAAACTGTTATTGTCATTACAATAACTTTGTTTCATTTAAAAATAGAGGGAGCATTTATCAAAATTGTTCCACAAAATCGTTGATTCAGGGTGCATCTAGACTCTTGTAGGTTTTGGTGGTTTATGATAAAAACAATTAAGAGGCTAACAATTCAATGAGCTATATGGACAGTTAAGGAACCATAAGAGCGTACTAATAGAGACCCCTCATTTTAAGAAGGTCTTCATTCTTGCATAATATAAAGATAGTTACGCATATAGGGTTGAGCACAACCTACAATTGCAGCGCTAGTGTTGACTTTAGTACAAATCAAACGATGATATCCTAAATTTACTACTGAATATTTTCGTAGGGTTGATAAACGGAGTGCTGGTGAGATTCCCGGTGCATGCAAGCGACACATGTGGCCTTGACTAAAAAAATATAATGCCTTTTTACTACGCATAGTAAGGATGAACCGCAAAAGAAAAATAGTAAAAAAACTAATACAAATACAAGAAGAAGGTCTTTGTTGCAGAATATACAGAGAGTACAATAGTATATCAGAGCACCGATGTAGCTCTAGCTAGTAGCTACGGTTCAGTTTGTTAACTCTACGACTTGCTTACTGTTCTCATAACTAAACCCCCACGATACATCTAAACAAACAACTGTATTCACACGTTGATAAGTGGGGTGCCTTTGAGGTACTCGGTGACCGCGAGCGCGACGAGTCCGACCATAGCGGCTCGTCCATTTATGATCTCCGCATCGGCGGTCCAGATTCCCATCCTGTTGTCGTTTCTGTCCTCAGGGCTCTGACCACTAAACAGCGGCACCAACGACGCTACGGTGAACAGCAGTGCCGTGCCTGCGAACCAGGCCATCCCGGTGGCACTCCTAGCTTGCGAGAGTATGCCTTCGCCGCGGTACACCTCAACGACCAGCGCTGACACGAAGCCCAACATGGCCAGCCGCCCATTGATCCTCTCCGGTGCCGGGCCCCAGAACTTAAAAACCTCCACAGAGCGATCTGTGCCCGATTTGTCCTTAAAATTACCCGACCTCTCCTGCAAATCAGTTCCCAACTTGTTGGCCATATTATTGTTCCACTTATCCTCCAAATTACTGCTCAACTTATCCACCAAATTAATGTCTGACTCGTCCTGCAAATTAATAGTGTTATGTTAATAAATGATTATGACAAATAATGAATAACTGATCAGACAAATATAGTAGTGCGGCCGTTGGGAGCCGTCAGTCCTCACCTGGTTTTGAGCCCTCACCACCAGAGCACGGCGACACGGCGGGAGGATAGGTGCAGCCGTAGGAGGCCTGCAGGCCGCGAAGGGCCTCGCGCCAACGCTGGTGGCGAGGGAGGCCATAGCCGTGTTCACTATTGGAGCTGCCATAACTTCTATAGTGAAGTATAGCTCGAGATCGATCAATTCTTGTACGCAGTGCGACGAGGAATTCTGCAGTCGACAGTCCCTGCTGTTGCTGTTGTGGTGTGTGCGATGCGTCTATGTGTTGACTGCTGAAGAATATCAGGGCAGGAGATTTATAGGTGGGGCTCGAGCAGAGAGACTCCGTGAGCCTGGTGGGTGTTCGCGATCTCGCCGGTGGCCACGTCGGTGAGTGGTCCATGGCCGGTACGTGGTCGGCGCCAGGCGATGGCCTGGGTCGCGAGGATGCCGGCGTGGACATGGAGATCACCGTGTGCAAGTGTCCAGGGAGAGGACTGCCATCTCATCGGAGAATTTTGGCATGCAGCGGGTGGCGCTGTGCAACACCACCGTTCGGGATGAGTCCGGAGCCCCGAAGACGCTGTGTGCCACTGGCCGTGCGTCTCAGGTCACAGGACATTTCAGCGGACGGCGGCAACGAAGCAGCGGTCCCAATAGCGTGGCACACGCGCCGGCATGCGAGCACGCGACCAAATGAAAGACCAACTCGTCTTTGGTGTCTCAAGTTACCGGGAGCGTCTATATGGTTCGGCCTGTGTCAGTGGTCTCAAAAAGATGTCACGTACTTACATTCGCAAGTCGCGACTCAGAATGTAGCTAACTCGCAACACTACCAGTGGAAGGCCGGTGCTGCAGACGAACACATCTTTTTGTTAAACCGGTCCGTTTTGGTACCCCTGCCTGGCCCCTCAAATCTCAGATGATCGACCGAACCTGTTTCTAGAACACTGCTGCCAGACCCCGAAACGAACCCAAACATGGTAGAGTTTCACATTTTTTGTTCTGTTCATCCATGTTTTTATTTACTTCAGAGGATTGCCTTCTGGATCCAGAATCTCGGAGCTTCATGTATATTTCTAGTTGTATTCAATTCCATTTCATTAGGCATTTTTCTTACATAATCATTGTAATAAACATGGGGTCATGTTACCAAAAACGAATTTAGAGAGACCCATGTCTCTCCATAACTCGAGGGACCAGTGTTTTCAGCCCGTCGATGCCATATGCATAATCTCAAAATAATACTCACTATCTAATCTTAAGGTCACCATTCCGTCCCGTTAGTACTAGTTGTCGTTTCGTCTTCCGCAGGAGTGTAAGCGTCGTGTTACAGGTTCGCAGGAGCCGATGTGGCTCTTTCGCCGATCTGTTCTACGAGTACGAGCTCGGCTACGTTCGACGTCCAGCCAGCGTGTATACAAGAAAATGAAGCTGCGCACAAATTTCACAGCATTCGAATGCTCACCAGCTTATAATATTAGATAGGGAAAATGTCTTTCTGCAACTTACAACTTATAATTCTCTTCAGCTATCTGATTGGGATGAGAATTTTTGGTTTGATCAGATGAGTACGACATAATTTAAGAAGTCAGGCAAAATATCTCCTGCACCGTGCGATCTCGAGGAGTAGTTGCAGTGGCGGAACTACGTTAAGGGCCGCTGGGGCCGTGGCCCACTCGTGCCTCCGAAAATCCTGGTACACCTCTTCAGTTTTCTCAGCCCACACGCCCTATTCTGACCCAACTAATATAGTACCTGAAGTCTTAGAACCGGCCTAAAACTCGTCGTCCGCAATAACTGCCGCTGCTGCGGAACTGGTTGCCTGTGGTGCTGCGTCGCATCATTGCTGTGCTCATCAGGTCAAAGAAACAATATCTTGATATTTCTCTCATCCTGATCATTTAATTAATTACTCTCCTCTGTTTTTTTCCCTGTCGATAGGACAAGCTGCCACCGTTTTTTATTTTTTTACTTACAGTGGTTGTCTGAACGATAAGACACAATTTGTGATCAGAAGAGTACATTTTATGAAAGCATAGGAGACTTCAACTTCAAGCTAGGTAGATTTTTCTCAATCATGCTCTTGACCGTGAACAACAAGATCTTCACTAATAAGTTTTGATCTTGTTTTAGTATTGTGTATTGTGTGTTAAGACACAACAAATGATATGAAATACTTTATTAAATGTAGAATTTCAGTTTTCTATTAGTAGTCTCTGCTGGTAGTATTTTTTTTTAGGGAAAGTTAATGGCCCTAGTCGTGTCGAGACACGAGTTCCGCCACTGAGTCGCTAAGAACCTGTAACATGGTTGAGTTGAATGAGGCGAGCAGTGCAATGGGTAAAGGTGCCGCCGGGCAGTCAACGAGTTGCGCAAGGCACACGAACCTCCTAGGCTCCTATGCGTGGGGTGTCTACTGTTGGATGGTCTAGCATGGCTGACAAAGGCACCGTGTGCGATCTCCAAGGGCTGGGAGCATCGAACATTAGTAGAACGACGAGCCTTGACGCAAGGCAGATGAAGGCGTCGGTTAGGAAACTGCGCGTTCTCCTGTGGAAGACGAAATGGCAACCAGCACTAACAGGACGAAACGTCGTTAAGATTAGATTAGTGGACGTATTTGCTTTGAGATTAGACAGATGTCATTGACGGTGGAAAGGCTGGGTCTCTCTAAGCTACAGGGAACCGGGTCTCTCTAAATTAGCTTCCCATGTTAATGTACCTCTTAGCTTGCAAATGCCGCAGCTATGGTGACGTCTGATTTATAATCCCCTATATATGTTAACGAAAAAAATCATTTAGTATTAAAATGTATTTGGATATGGTTTGAATAATAGTCCTCCTCTATTACTAGACATTTCTTCCTGAAAAACCATTTTAATAATCTAAGTGTATCCTTGATTTCAAACCACCATTTTCTTGGGTCAACACCATCTACAAGTATATTAGGCTTTGAACACTTGAAATTTACCCTATGCAAGGGTGTTTCTTCCTTGTAAAGTATTGTGTACACCATCTTTTCAATAAAATTATTTGAATCTATCTTACTAGCCTAAGTCGTGCGCTCTATCACAACGGTAAAACTATAAATAAACTTAAAATAAAAGTTATATAAATATCTTGAAGCAAAAATAAAAATATTTGAAAAAGGCTATAAGGACCAACCAAGGTGTTAAATTGAGAAATGAAACATTCAATTGCCACGTGAACTTGGAACCTATGTACCCTTTTCATCTCGAATTGCTTTTGTTACTATTGTTGTTGTTGCTTTGTTGTTGCTGTTGTTGTTATGACAACAACTTTACTACCTTAACTGTGATTGTTAGTACAGTGACTTGTTTCATTTTAAAAATGGAGGGAGCAAGTGTCAAAATTGTTCCATTAAAATTGTTGATTTAGAGTTTATCTAGACCCATTAATGAGTTTTGGTGCCTTATGATAGAAAAATTAAAACATACATAAGCTATATAGACAGTTGTTGAGGAACCAAAAAGAAAAAATTAATAGAGACTCCTAATTTTAAGAGGGTCTTTATTCTTCCATAACATAAACAAGTACTGATGTATATAGGATTGAACAAGACCTACAATTGCAGCGCTAGCATTGACTTGAGTACAAAACAAATGATGATAATTCTAAAAAAAAACTACTGAATATTCTTACAAGGCTGATAATGGAATGCTGGTGAGGTTCTCAGTGTATGCAGCGATACATGGTAGCTCGGTCGCTAAAAAAATATAATGCCTTTTTACTACATATAGTAAGGATGAAGCGCAAAAGAAAAAACAACAACAAGAATATTAATATAAGGAGAGGATATTTGTTGCATAATATACAGAAAGTACAGTAGTATATGAGAGCATCGAGTACAGATATAGCCCTAGCTGGTAGTTACGGACCCGGTTGTGTAGCTATATGAATATTGTATTGTTAATCTGATAACTAAACCTATGATACATCCTAAACAAACAACTATATTCATACATTGATAAGTGGTGTGCCTTTGAGGTACTCGGTGACCGCGAGCGCGACGAGTCCAACCATAGCGGCTCGCCCATTTATGATCTCTGCGTCGGCGGTCCAGATCCCCATCCTATCGTCATTCCTATCCTCGGGGCTTTGCCCACGGAGCAGCGGCACCAGCGACGCCACGGTGAACAGTAGTGCTGTGCCCGTGAACCAGGCCATCCCGACGCTGCTTTTGGCTTGCGAGAGCAGGCCTTCGCCGCGGTACGCCTCGACGATCAGTGCCGACACGAAGCCCAACATGGCCAGCCGCCCATTGATCCTCTCCGGTGCCGGGCCCCAGAACTTGAACACCTCCACGGAGCGGTCTGTGCCCGACTTGTCCTTGAAATTACCCGATTTGTTTTGCAAATCGGTGCCCAACTTGTTCGACACATTATTGTCGATCTTGTCCTGCAGATTAATGTCAGACTTGTCCTGTAAATTATTATTTTGTTAGTAGATATTTATCACGGATGAGGAATAACTACTAAAAAAAATTAGTAGTGCATGTGTTGGGAGCGGTCGTTTCGCACCTCGTTCTGGGCCCTCACGACCGGAGCACGGCGGCGTAGCGGGAGCGTTGGCGCCGCCATAGGAGGCCTAGCAGCAAAAGGTCTGGCCCCAGCACCGGTGGCGATGGAGGCCATGGCCGTGTTCACCATTGGAGCTGCCATAACTTCAAGAGTGAAGTATAGCTCAAGATCGATCAGTTCTTGTAGGCCGTGCGTGAGTGCGAGGAGGAATTCTTGTACGCTGCTGTGGTGCGTCTGTGTGCTGCTGATTGCTGAAGAATATGCCGGGCAGGAAATTTATAGGGGTGTTCCCGTGACCCCTGATGCTGATGGGGGGTGTTTGTGGCCTCGCCGGTGGCCACACACGTTGGCAAGCGGTCCACGGCCCCTACGTGGGCGGCGGCGGGCGCGACGGGCTCGTGATGCCTCCAGGGAGAGAGCATCGAGAAGCGCTGCCGGTGTATGCGTCCATGGAGAGAGCATTGCCATCGCAACGGCTAGTTTTGGCATGCAGCGGGGTGGCGCTGCGTACGTGTGTGCACCACTACCGTTTCGGGAAGAGGCCGGAAGACGCTATTGTGTGCCACTGTGCCCTATGTCGCAGCTCAGGAATTTCCAGTGGACGGCCGGCAACGAAGCAGCGGTCCCATCGTGGCACGCGCGCCGGCATGCCAGCAGCAGGCAGCAACGAACGCGACCAAATTGAAAGACGTCTTTGTTGTCTCAAAGTTATTACCGTGGAAGCGTCTATGGTTAGACATACTTACATTCGCGACAAGTCAGCAGATAGCTAACTCAACACTACCACTGGAAGGCCGGTGCAGACGTCTTTTTGTTAAACCGGTTGGTTTTGATACCCCTGCCTGCCCCCTCAGATGATCGACCGAACCTGTTTCTAGAACACTGTTGCCAGACCCCGAAACAGAACACAAACATGATAGAGCTCCACTTTTTGGTCTGTCCATCCATGTTTTTGTTTAAGTTCAGAGAGGGATTGCCTTCTGAGCCCAGGATCCGAGCTTCATGTATATTTTTAATTGTACTCAATTCCATTTCATTTGGCATTCTTTTTCTTATATAATCATTGTAACAAACATGGGGGTCATGTTTACTGCACTTCCAAGCTTGCAAAACGTCGCAGCTGGGGTGACTTTTTGATTTATAATCCCTTATATATGTCAACGAGAAATCATTCAGTATTAAATTGTATTTAAGTATGGTTTGAATAATGCTCGCCCTCCTCTGTTCTTAGACATTTCTTCCTAACAAAACCATGTTAATAATCTAGGCGTATCCTTGATTTCCAAACCCACCCGGTTTTGTGGACGACCATTACAAGTGGATTAGGCTTTGAACACTTCAAATTTACCCTACAATAAAAGTATTTCTTCTCTTGGAAAATACAAGCTCCTTTATATTGTGTGCATCATCTTTTCAATAAAATTGTATGGTTCTATCTTACTAGCCTAAGTGACGCCCTCTAAGACAAAAAGTAAAAAAGTCAAAATAAATTTAAAATAAATATTATATAAATATCTAAGACAAAAAGTAAAAAATATGAAATCAAAATATTTTGAAAAAGGCTATAAGGACCACCCAAGGTGTTAAATTTGAGAAATGAAACATTTAGAATTTTAAAATTCTAATTTTTAAATTAAAAAGAAATTTCAGAATTTCAAAAGAAACATATCTTCTGAGATCTTACTTTATTGGATTAATTATAAAGAACATGTTCCAACGGATTCGAAAATGGAGTTATAGTCTAGTAGAAAAAATCAATTTAAAAAATTTGATAATAAAAGAGATTCGTTTGACTAATAGCATCAGCGACACTCGGCAGCATGAAAAGAGTCCATATGAGCCAAATTAATGTAGTCGCTTGAATTCTTTACCGTTTCACTCTAGAATATATTAACCCTCTGTATAATTCTCTGGTACCTTTATATTATTGTTCATTGATCTCTATAGTTATCGTGCATGGATAGGCTGTTGCTCCGGATGAGGACAGGAATCAGAAAAATGCCACATTCACTTTTGAGCATATAGGATTCAAATTCGATTCGAGAGAGACACGGACAACACAATATGTGTTCAGTTTCCATCGAGATGTTATTAATTTTACTCTTCCAAAACAACTCAATTTTCCAGATAAAGTGAGAACCTATGTACCCTTTTCATTCTCAAAGACAACAACTTTATTTTTCTAAACTGTTATTGTAGTACAATGACTTTGTTTCATTTAAAAATAGAGGGAGCTATCAAAACTGTTACACAAAATCGTTGATTCAGAGTGCATCTACTCTTTGTGGGTTTTGATGGTTTATGATAAAAATAATTAAGAGGCTAACAATTTCAATGAACTATATGGACAGTTGAGGTATCATAAGAGTAAACTGATAGAGACTTGCATAACATAAAGATAGTACTGTATATAGGGTTGAGCACAACCTGTGGTAGTGTTGACTTGAGCCTAAATTAACTACTGAATATTTTCG
>LFJQ01000532.1:0-23814 GCA_001182835.1 Oropetium thomaeum
GTACTTTGTCAAGTGCGTTGGCATTGCTATTTATTTCAGGTTTGAGGATAGCTGCCTCGATTTACTTTTATGAGGTGCCTTTCTCAATACATAACGGACCTGAATTGCCTGGTGTTTCATTTGAAATGTTGCCTAATTCAATTGCACTCCTATTGCATTGGGGTTGCAGATGCCTCGTCAAGTAACTCCAGTAGAGTGATTCTTTTGTTGTTTTTAAACATTTTAGTGATTCCAGAGTCAAGATAATAGAAATACATATATTGTCATCTGAGTCTGGTTGCAGTGTAATGATAGAAATGATTGACAGATGCTAGCAGATTCGGTCTGACCAATGTATCAGTGGCATGGTTCCTCACTTATGGTTTTATGTTAGCTTTTGATTCTTAGTCAGGAACTTAAAAACTGCTCTGCGTTGTCATGAATAATCACAATGCTAATCTCATCTTTAAGTCCCCCCTACTAGAACCTGCAACTTCACGGCTTCGATCCATCCAGGTTACCTGGGAAATAGCAGAAAACGATAGGGAAAATGTTTCCCTGACTAATTTCGTATAGAGAGAGTTCCCCATCCCCACCCTCAATTGTCGAAGGCGACAAACTACCCATGACCATGAGGAGAAATGTGCCTTGATGTTCTCTCGGCTCGTTTCACGTACCAGAATTGGGTCGAAGGAACACATTTAAGGCATGGCAGGCTTACCGTTGAGAACGTCGAGGTCGAGCTTATCGACGTCGAGGCCGGCCTCGAAGTGTTCCTGGACCATGTGCCCCGGCGCGTCGACATGTGTACCGGCGTGCACCACCATCCGCAGCTCCGACACGTTGTTGATGGACCCATTCGCCATGGACTCCGTGAGCCGAGTCACCGGACCGAGCCCGTCCCGCCCGGGCGCCGGCAGCTCCGGCCGGTACGCGTGCGTGATGTCCACGATGCGCCGCCGCCGTACTCCTCAAGCGGGACCTCCGGATCGCCGGCGTAGGATGAGCGGGCGGCGCTGGTACTACCCCAACCCACAACAATGCCTAGGAGGAAAATCGCCATCAGAGGAGACATGGTTGTCGAAAGCAAGCTCGCTCGTTCCCTGCTCAGTACTAGTGGTCAGTAGGCAAGGAATGAAGGAAATGAGCGGCTGCGCGGTGAACTGCGGCTTCTGATAGCCCCCTGGTTCCTTTCAGCATTTAGGTGCCGTTTGGATCACCAGCAAAACGAGCAAAACGGCAAAAACATAGACAGACTCTTGAGCAAGGCTTCCAAACGGACGAGCGGCTAAAAGTCTAGCCCATCGCGAACTCCTAGAGGACGCCCCCCCCCGCTTCCGCGTCCGGCGGAGCAAAACCCCCCCCGAGATCCAGAGCGTCCCAGAACATCCTAAGACTAAAGCTTTAGGACTAAAAAAATTAGCCTTAAAAATTTAGGGCTACAGTTCTAAACACCACCTTACTTCGAGAAAAGAGAAAAAAAAAAATCGTTTCTGACGCTGACATGTTTTCGAAGAGAGAACTGTACTAGCAGTCTAGCACACGTCAGATTTGGTAACAAGCGGTACGTTTCTCTCTCTACTTGAATTGAATGTGAGCTACCGGTAACGTCAGAAATGGATGTACCCCTCCGCATGTAGAAACACAAGTTGCCATGCTCTGCAAACTACGCTTCAGGACGCAACTACTAGTTCTTTCAGGGAATTGCCGGTGCTTGCTCAGGACTTTTACTTTAGATCTGTCTCACTCTTACAGCACTGACTTATATTATTTTTGCATTGTCTCTGGGAAATACTGTTGCTTTATTGAACCTACAAACATATATATTACGTGTCGTGCAGCATTTTTCATTCGTGCAGATGTGGACTCTTCACCAAGACATTAGCTGGGATGTAGCATCAGCTGGCATATGCTGCAATTTCTCCTCCAGAAAAGAGCAGCGAGCGATCGATCACTTTATAAGGATGCACCTCACTGGCGACCCCTCAGCTCCGATCAGTCTGAGGGGTAAGCAGTGCAACATTATAGCCCGGCCTCTACGTCGTCTAGTTTCAGACCTTCAACCGGGATGATGTCCTGACAGAACAGAACAAAGTAAAATAAACTTATATGATTCAAATGCCATGCAATTCTTATATGATATCCAGTTTCTGGATCAATTTTATGCTAAAATTGTCAGACAAAGGTTGGCATGGAAATCCTTTGCAATAGAATACTATGGAATAAACTAATGATATTACAGATATATTAAAAGCAGCCAGGCTTAGTGGTTAGGAAATCTTACCGGGTTTTTGAAAAAGACGACATGTGCAGAGATCAAGTAATCAAATGCTGCTACTGATAGATAGTCAACTCCTGCATAATTGCAGTATCAGTATATTAAGTAGTTATTGATAAATAACATAGAAGAAACTGAAAGGTTGTCCACAAATACAGATTCCTGGCAAATACTTGTCAATTCCGCAACTCTAGTCTCTAGATCAAGGCAATGGTTGTGAAAAATGGCAATTGGCACATAAAGAGGACCAAGCTTTCTACTCTAGAGAGAAAAGAAGAAAACAAAATTCATCCAACCAGTCAAATTTTCTACTGTTAAGGCCATCATATCTTACCAACAAGCTTGATGTCAGTGTGGTCAACTAACCACTGTGCACCATCCTCTGTAAATCCCACATAACTCATGTCACCTTCCTTCTTCCACATCAGCTTCCTAGAAATCATTTGCTTAGATGTTATATACAGAGCAAAAGAAAGGTATTCTAATGATAGTTTAATAGTGTAACTTCATAACTTGAATTATGTCCTGAAATGTAGCCATACCTGTCAGTGTTTAGTGTTCTGAATAGAACACGATGAACTCCTTTTGGGATACCAAGAGATTTCATTGCTTCAGCTGCATAGAGGGATAACTGAGGGTTAATTTACTTTCACTAAAGATGCTAAGTGCTGTTAAGCAGCACTCATGTAAAGCGATGTACTGGTATAGTGCTCATGGTGATGGACACAAGTGAAAGCATGTTTATCTCATATCATAACATGAATCTTTACCCAATAGCAATAAAATGAGGTAACGAAATAATTTGATATCTACCCTTGAAACTTGAATGCATGGTACCTGTTATATTTGTGTTTCTTGGAACATCAACCAGTAATGCAGGCCCTGTCCAGTGAAGACAATCAGTCCTTGTCAGGCCAGTCAAATAATTTGGAAAAACAACATAAGAGTATACTAATCAAGAAATAACATGCCAACGCGCGACTCCAAACAGACTTCGGATCGATTCTGAATCGAACAATACTAACAAGAAAATGAATGCCACCCAAATGTTAAAAAGCTTTTCCGACTGAACCAGTGGGATTAGTATTGGTTGGGAGAACTTTCAAAGCTATACCATTCAGGACTGCGTGATCAACCTTGTCAACGTCGAGGCTTGGCACGGAGCTTGCCCGGTAGTATAAAAAGTCAGCACATCACACTTGGCAGCAAAAACTACGACCCGGTTTCAGTGACGCAATATACTACTGACTTCACACTCAAGAGTAAAAAAAAAGAAAAATATACTCCTGATCCTGAGTGAGTGGCCGATGAACCATGCTCGAAAGCGCGAATAAGACTTTCTTTTAAGAATGATCTTATGCTCACGGTCAAGCGCTGGGCCGGCATCAGGAGCTGAATCAACTATTCCCCATCTCGTTTCCTACCCCACCATGTTCTTCCAATCTCATCCGCGCACCCGAAATCTTCAGCTTTTCATTAGACTAGGTGGGCTCCATTCCGGACATACCATATCTGCAGATGCCAAGCCAGCCTATAAACAACTCTTTTCCAGCCTAGGCATGTTTAGAACCAATGATCATCTTACTACATGATTTTGGTTGAAGTTTCAAAGGGGGTCGGTCCTAGTGTTTGAAACAAAAAAGGCCGGTAACTTTCAGAGTTGGCAGCAAAAAGTACAACCCGGTTTCAGTGACGCAATATGCCACTGAGGGGTTTGTTTGTTTTAGATTTTACCCGCTCCGCTCTTCTGACGCAGTCCCTGTAGCGCCGTACGATTCTTCACTGTAGCATGAAGTGATTCTTCAACCACCGATCAATTGCACAGGGAGCAGTGGGAGCGGCATATTTTAGCTTCCACGACTCTGCTGCCATGCGCTCAACAGTTGCCATGTTAGAGGGAGCCGGAGTTTATGGGAGTGGAAACAAACACACCCTGACTGCCACTCCTGAATCCTGATCCTGAGTGAGTGGCCGATGAACCATGCTCGAAAACGTGAATAAGATTTTTTTTTTTCTAGAACGATCCTGTACTAACGGACAAGCTCCGGGCCGGACACGGAACCTGAATCAACAATTCCCCATCTCGTTTCGTACCTCACCATGTTCTTCCAATCTCATCCGCGCACCCAAATCCCCCAATTAATTTTGCGTCTAGTACTTTACACGCGCGGGGATTTCAGTGGAACGCCGTGATGATAAGCCGGGCACAGCGCAGGGCAAATCAATGCTTCGTTTCTGATCCAGGATAAAGATGCGCGTACCGTTGAGGACGTCGAGGTCGAGCGTGTCGACGTCTCGCCCGGTGGCGAAGTGGGCCTGGTTGATGACCCGGCGCGTCGACGTGTGTCCCCATGTGGCACTCCATCCGGAGCTCCGACAGGTTGTACTCGGAGCCGTTGGCCATGGACGCCTTGAGCGTCACCAGGGGCCCCGTCACCGCCCCGGGGCGAACGCCGGCATGTCCGGCACGTATGCGTGCGTGATGTCGAGGATGCGCCGCCGCCGCCGACGCTCTGCTGCAGCCGCAGCTGCGCGGGCGCCACCGCGTCCGCCACGCCGGAGTCGTCCAGCCCGCAGGCGCCCTGGTCCGCGTACCCCGGGTGCGCGTTCCCGGCATCTAAGCCGTGGACGCCGAGGGCGCCGAGGAGGATCGACGCGACGACGACACCCGCGAGCGGCGCGACCTGCGTGGCAGTCACGGTGGCGCTGCGCAGAGCTATCTCGGTGGCAAGCGAGCGCCGTCCGGGACCGGGACCCTGGACGAGCATTTTTTTTTCCCCTTTCGTTTGGAACGGGATCACTGGAGAGAGAGTGACGGTTGGTTCGCCACGCCATTCTGCTAGGATTTATACACCGCGGCACCGCCGCCCCCAGTCGCCGACGCGCTCCCATCCATCACAAATTTGTATTTTTTTTTTCTGTTTCTACTGATTTTTTCTTTTTCAATAAGACACCTTACCTGGAGGAGTGGAGTCTGCAATAATTAATTCTGATCAGGTATGAGCATTGTTGTATACGGCTTGATCGTGTCCGACCCAATCTCTTGGTATAATAGAAGACCACGCCACGGCTTTAGATTGGATGGTTGCGTAATGGCAGACATAAGTACTCCCTTCATTTTTATTTTATTGATGTTAGGACATAAATTTTTGTTTAAAAATGAACTAAATCTCTTGACCTAACGTTAATAAAATAAAAATAGAAGTAGTATTAGGTTTATCAATATCCACTTGTAGTTGTAGGTATTTTTTACAGTAGTGTAACTTATAAAACATGATTTTAGTATATTGTATCGATGAAGTTACACATTAATGTTACTTTTCCTCAACATATAAAACATTTTTTTTAGATAATAGAATAAGATTCCAGCCTCTACAACTTTAAGCAGGTTGTACACAGCTGACCTGAACAAACAAACATATATAGCTATATGACGTGTAGTATTTTTACACATGGTAAAGAGGTAGGCGTGGACTATTCACCACCAAGACATTATAAGCAGATGGATGTGGCATCATACAATTTCTCCTTCATCGCGACATGGAATAGCAACAAAGTGGTCGATCACTCGATAAGGATGCACCTGGTCGGTGAACCCTCAGCTCCGACCAGTCTAAGAGGTAAGCAATGCAGCATGTATACCCCAGCCTCGACATCGTCCAGGTTCAGACTTCGACCGGGATTATGTCCTGGAATGCAGAACAGGGTAAGGAAACCAAACAGTTTCTTAATTAGATGGAACGTTAATTTAGTAAGGAGCATCGGAAGGTTATTCAGCATGAATAAGTTTCAGAAATGATTTTACGCTAAACATGCCAATCTTCTATGGTGGTATAGGCAGATAAACAGAATGAGGTGGCAGGCAGTCATGCTAAATGCAGCTGGGTGAAGAGACTGCAATATCTTACTGGGGTCTTGAAAAAGACGATGTGTGCAGAGATCAAGTGATCAAACGCGGCAACTGATAGGCCGTCAACCCCTGCATAATTCATCACTGAGTAAGAATTAATTGGACTAAGGACACTAAGTAACAAATTGGCACGAAGAAACTGCAACAGATTGTCCACACATAAAACAACATGAATTCTAATTTTCAGTCGCATAAAGCAACACTAGATCAAGAGAGAAGGTTTATGAAGATGGCAACCAGCACCTAAAAAGCTGAGCTTAGTAACATTTCTTACCTACTAGCTTGATATCAGTATTGTCAACTAACCACTGCGCACCATCTTCCGTGAATCCAACATAACTCAGGTCACCTCCCTTCTTCCACATCAATTTCCTACAAACCATTTGCTTGAACTTTCAGTACAGTGTACCTACACACCGGTTATGACATTTCAAAGGTGTAAACTCAAGGACTCTGCAAACCTGTCAGTGTTCAGTGTCTTGAATAGAACTCGGCGAACTCCTCTTGGGATGCTAAGGGATTCCATTGCTTCAGCTGAATAGTAATAAAGTAATGATGGATTTGGCCATTTGGGGTTAATATGTTACTGCCATGGGCACTTATGCCTTCTTAAAAGGAGATTCTGACAGAACCGTGACACATCGAAGTAAAAACTGGTACGTGCACGTGAAACGAAACTTACAGGTAAGTTCATGTTCCATCTCAGTATGAGAGGATAAGGGAGGTGAAAGAGTAATTCAGTAATTCTGATAAGCAGTTTGTTCGAGCATCCAGTTCCTAGCTTGGACAATAAAAAGAAAAGCATATATGGTTGTACCTGTAATGTTGGTGTTTCCTGGGAACATCAACCACTAACGCAGGTCCTGTCAGATAAAGAGGGAAGAACCAGTCATCGTCAATCAAATTGTTGACAAAATCCTCATGAATTTCTTATCAAATACTATTACTGCATAAACATGCAGAACGCTTGATTGAAGTTCCATTAAGAAAACCAGTGGTAGGTATACCGTTGAGGACGTCGAGGTCGAGCTTGTCGACGTCTCGTCCGGCGGCGAAGTGTCCCTGGTTCATGTGCCCCGGCGCGTCGACGTGCGTGCCGAAGTGGCACGAACATGTGCAGCTCCGACAGGTTGTACTCGGAGCCGTTGTCCATGGACTCCCTGAGCCGCAGCACGGGCCCGATCACGGCCCCCGTGGCGAACGCCGGCATGTCCGGCACGTACGCGTGCGTGATGTCCAGGATGCGCCGCCTGCCGGCGCCGTCGTCGCCGTCGTCGAGCAGCAGCCGGCAGGCGGCGCCCTCGTCTGCCGCGTACCCCGGGTGCGCCGCGCCCGCCTCGACCGTTGCGGAAGCGTAAGCGTCCCGCGACGACGACGTGCCGAGGAGGAGGAGCACCGCGAGGATGAGGAGGCCGCGGGGCGAACGGTGTGGAGGCGGCCATGAGTGGCGCGGAGCTCAGTGTCTTAGGGAATCTGCGGCCGTCTAGTCAGCCAGTCGATCGCAGCCTCAAAGCCTCAGTGTAGGACAAGGACAACCAACCACACGATAGAGAGACGGCGTGCAATCTGGTTCGTCAAATGAGCAGCCAATCAAATACTACATATACTGTATACCTCCATCGCTCCACCTCCATGTGGTGTTGTTTGACGGGAGACGTCCCCACGAATGGGGGATTCAGGCTCAGGCCTGGCCGCCTGGGACAAGTTACCAGCTATGAATGAATAACAAAATGAGCACCGCGTGTGCCTGGAAGAACAGATACAAATTGCTCGCTGCAGCAGCCTACAGCCGCAGCAACAGCAAAGACTTCCGATCAGGCCCAACATCTGAAAGCTTTGGCAATTGGCATGCCGCACAGAGTTGGTGCGTCGGGCCGTGCAGTTGGAACCTGAGCTGGTGCGTTTTCGAGACGTTGATCTTCATCAGCCCCTCAGCTGGTCACGGGCCCATTCTGTGGCTTGCCTCGGCCTTTTAACCTGGACACGCTGCCCAAACAATCCGTTGGGCGGACGGCCCAACAGAGAACAGCAAACTCCAGCGCTTCACTGGACTGGACAGGACAACACACGATGGGTGCAGCGCGTGTTTTCTGCTGCGGTCGCACACACACGCGCAGCGTATGTACTCCAAAATTTGGTTTTCTTTTGGTACGTTACTAGTAATTCTTAAAGGAAAAACGATTGACAACCTTTCTTCTGTATTTGTGCTGCTCCAAGTTTCGAATCACAGGTAGTGACCGATCATTCATGCGTATCTCACATCAATTCAAACGTTCAAGCGTAATCCGTTCACATGGCGGGCACAAGCACCCGAGTCGCCGCGACGACCAAAAGGTCGTCCCTCCGCCGCGTCGCGAGCCCGGCTCCCTCCGTCATGTCCAGCTCCTCGGGCGCCGTCCCGGCCGGCAAGGCCCAGTCGAAGTGCAACAGCAGCGCCGCGAGCGCGAGCTCGACGTGCGCCACGCCGAAGGCGATGCCGGGGCAGATCCGCCGGCCGGCGCCGAACGGCACGAATTCGAAGTCCGTCCCTCTGAAGTCCCTCCCGGCGGCGGCGGCGGCGCCCTCGAACCTCTCCGGCGCGAACTCGTCGGGCGCGTCCCAGTGCGCCGGGTCCCTGCCGATCGCCCACGCGTTCACGAGCACCGTGGTGCCCGCAGCCACGTCGAACCCGAGCACCCGGCACGGGGTCTCGCACTGCCGTGGGAGCAGGAGCGGCGGCGGGTGGAGACGGAGCGTCTCCTTGATGACGAGGCGCAGGTAGTGCAGGTCGGTTAGGCCGTCCTCCGTTACGGTGTCGTGACCGGCGAGTGCGTGACGGACCTCGTCCTGCGCCTTCTTCATGGCTCTCGGGTTCCGGAGGAGCTCCGCCATTGCCCAGTTCCAGCGCGGTCGCTGACGTCTCGCTGCCCGCGCCAAATATGTCCTGCATGCGGTGGAAGAAGCAGAGTGGTCGCTTACCTAAATGTTCATGCGTACGTACGGAGGTTTTATTCTTTTGCAATTACCAGCATGACGCTTTTGATGTTCTCGGTCGTGAGCGGGAACTCCGAGTTCACTTCCTTCTGGAGCCTGAGCAGCACGTCAACCAGGTCTTCTTCGTCGTCATCGTCTTCGCCGCCGGCGATGGCGGCACGCCTGTCCTCGTGGTCCTGGAGGATTCCATCCATGATCCGTCGCAGGTCCCGGCGGTACGCTCGGATGCGCGCGGGAGCGCGGCTGAGGAGCATGGCGAGGCGCGAGGACGGGAAGAGGTCCGGCAGGCTCATCCCGGGCACGATGCCGAACAGGCCCTTGAGCATCCGAAGGTACGCGTCGCGGTCCTTGAGGCGGCGGCTGCCGATGATGGCGCGCACCGTGGAGTCGGCGACGAAGGTCGATATCCTCTCCGTCAGGTTCACCATCGTCCCCGGCGAGCACGCGACGGAGCGGAGCAGGCGGCGGAGCTCGTCCTCGCGGACGGGGCGGAACGACTGCACGCGCCGCGCGCTGAGCAGCTCCTGCGTGCAGATCCTGCGGAGCTGGCGCCACGCGTCGCCGTGGGGCGTGAAGCTGATCCCGCCGGCGCCCTGGAACCAGAGCCGCGACATCGGGCTCAGCGGCCGCGACGCGAAGGCCGCGCCGTGCGTCCGCATGACCTCGCGCGCCGCGGCAGGGGACGAGGCCACCACCACGGGGACCTCCCCGAACCGGAGCAGTATCAGCGGGCCGTGGCGCCGCGCCAGGTCGCGCATCGCGTGGTGCGGGAGCTTGCCGCGGCCCACGAAGTGGTGCAGGTGCCCGAGTACGGGCAGCGCCCACGGCCCTGGCGGGAGTCGTCGCGCGGCGCGGGTGCCCTGCGCCGCGGACCGTCTGGTGGTGAAGAAGAGGAAAATGGGGATGGTGGCGAGGAGCAGCAAGTAGAGTGGGAGGTCGGCACTGGCCGCCATGGATAGCGAGCTGTTCTGTTCGGAGATTGCTCCACGGGAAGTAGAGGCTTGAAAGGATCGAGCTCCTTGAACGAAGCCTTAAAGCAAGCATCAGCGGATGTCTTTCAGTGTTCACAGGCTTATTCGTGCAGTTATGTCTGCCGCGTCACGCATTTTTTATGCACCCATATGCGGTCCGTATGTCTCTGGTTCAAACACCGGATTTGAAGTTCTGGTTACATGGTGCAGCAGAACATCTAGAATGTTGCAAAACTATGGCGGTTTCAGGCTTCCGACAAATCGGTTTTATAGTATTATTCAGTAAGATGGGATTGTTTACTCTATCCACTCGTTTTCAGTAAGATATGCTCTTTCTCCTACTATTCTCCGGACACTGGAACACGAAGGACCGGGACAACCATAAGTTCACTCTGTGGCCGCGTCGTCACCCCGGACGCCTCGGTCATGTCCAAATCCCCAGCTACCATCTCGCCAGGCAGCTTCCAGTCGAAGTGGAACAGCATGGCCGCCAGCGCGAGCTCGACGTGCGCCAGCCCGAACGCCATGCCGGGGCACATCCTCCGTCCAGCGCCGAACGGTATGAGCTCGAAGTCGC
Source organism: Oropetium thomaeum (assembly GCA_001182835.1). Classification (NCBI taxonomy): domain Eukaryota; kingdom Viridiplantae; phylum Streptophyta; class Magnoliopsida; order Poales; family Poaceae; genus Oropetium; species Oropetium thomaeum. Next base: position 10,689 of record LFJQ01000532.1, read on the forward strand.
CGCCCCTGAAGTCCCTCTCGCCATGCTGGAACCTTTCGGGAACGAACTCCTCAGGCCTGTCCCAGTGCGCCGGGTCCCTGCCGATCGCCCACGCGTTCACGATCACAGTGGCGCCTTCCGGCACCTCGTACCCGAGAACCTGGCACGGGCTCCCGCACTTGCGCGGTAGCAAGAGCGGCGCCGGCGGGTGCAGCCGGAGAGTCTCCTTGATGACTAGATGAAGGTAGTGTAGGCTGGGCAGAGTGTCCTCTGTGACCTTGTCGTGCCCAGCGAGTGCTTGCCGGACTTCATCTTGGGCCTTGTGCATCACGCTTGGATTTCTCATGAGTTCGGCCATCGCCCACTGCAGCGTCGTGGCGGCTGTCTCACTGCCCGCTCCAAACAAGTCCTAAGTACGGTTAAATTCAGAAACAGAGTATTATTACTGATTAGAGCTTTCCTTTCTGCTTCGGAAATGAGGAGCTGATCGATCGCTACGACTACGAGATGATCAAGGGAGCGGTTACCACTTACCAGCATGACAGTTTTGATATTTTCTGTGGTCAACGGATCTTGCGAGTCAATCTCCTTTTGGAGTCTCAGCAACACATCGAGCAGGTCTTTGTCTTCGTCTTCGTCATCGCCGGATGCTCTGCTTTCTTGGTGCTCCTTGATGATGTCGTCGATGAACTGCTGCATTTCTCGGCGGTGCCGCAAGATGAAGCGTGGGGCACCGCTGACGAGCAACGCGAGGCGCGAGGAGGGGAAGAGGTCCGGCACGGTCATCCCGGGCAGGATCTTGAGGCCCTGGTGCAGCATCCGAAGGTACTCGTCGCGGCGCTGGAACTGGCTGCCGATGATGGCGCGCACCGTGGAGTCCGCGACGTACGCCGAGATCTGCTCGCTCAGGTTCACAGGCGAGGAAAGGCCTGCGGCGGCCGCCACGGCGCGAAGGAGGCGGCGGATCTCGTCCTCACGGATCGGGCGGAAGGACTGGACGCGGCGGGCGCTGAGCAGCTCCAGGGCGCAGATCTTGCGGAGCTGCCGCCAGCCGTCGCCGTGGGGCGCAAAGATGACGCCGTAGGCGCCCTGGTATGCCAGCTCCTGCATCGGGGCCATCGGCCTCGACGCGAACGCGGCGTCGTGGGTCTTCATGATCGCGCGCGCGGCTGCCGGGGACGAGGCCACCAGGACGGGGACCTCGCCGAAGCGGAGCAGCATGAGCGGGCCGTGGCGCCGGGCCAGGTCCCGCAAGGCACGGTGCGGCAGCGAGCCGGCAAGGTGCTGCAGGTGGCCGATGACAGGCAGCGCCCAGGGTCCCGGCGGTAGGTTCTGCCGCTCTGCTGCGGCGGCGCCATGGCGACGGCGTCTCGCTACGGTAAGGAGAAGGAATGGGATGACGAGGAGGATCAGAAGCTGCAGGTCGGCGGGCATGGCCGGTTTGATCTTTCTAGGATCGTTGGAATGCAAGACGAGCTGCAAATGTCCAATTTTGCTTTTCTTGGTCCAATTTCAGCTGCAGGAGTTTGGTGACGATCGTTGTCATGAAGGACCCGCGCAAAAGTCCTCTTTGTAGAACGTGAACTATTTCATAGAGGAACAGTTGACTGAATTTTTTTAGGGATTTACTTATTTTAAACATAATCACAGTTAAAAATCAATTTGTTGCTTGTCCGCTTGTGTGGAAACATGAATTTAGTAGTAGTAGGGTGTATGGTAGGCGACAACTCGAGGTCAAACCGCCGGAACCGCCTCCCTCATGTCCGCATAACTATCATTTCCTAGTTGTTATTTGACCTACAATAATGCATATATAATTACTACAGCACATGAGAAAATATGTTTGTTTAGGAAAATGTGCTTAGCCGTCACCTTATCAATAGGATGCATAACGTCATCATTTCCTGCTTGTTATAATATTAGATATATAATATTGCATCATGTACAACACATGAGAAAATTATTCCAAATATATTTGTATATGAACATGCTTAGCCGCCACCTTATTAATAATAGCACAACGTCAGGGGATGATCTTTTCGAATCTAACAAAGATTGTTTGTTTACGGATACACTTGCCAATAAACACACATGTGTTAAATTTCATTCCGACGGTACCTGGACACAGTTAACCGGAACTACGACGAGGTCACTCTTCTTTTGCGTGGTGACGCCAAACGCCTCGGTCATGTCCAGATCCTCCGGCGCCATACCGCCGGGCAACCTCCAGTCGAAGTGGAACAGCAGCGCCGCCAGCGCAAGCTCGACGTGCGCCAGCCCAAACGCCATCCCAGGGCACATCCGTCGCCCGGCGCCAAACGGTATGAACTCGAAGTCTCCGCCCTTGAAATCCCTGCGGTTCTCTTCGAACCGCTCCGGTACGAAACTCGTCAGGCCTGTCCCAGTGCGCCGGGTCCGTGCCGATCGCCCACGCGTTCACGATCACCATGGTTCCTTCGGGAATGTCGTATCCGAGGACTCGGCAGGACGGGCTTCCTCCGCATTTGCGCGGCAACAGCAGCGGCGTCGGCGGGTGGAGCCGGAGCGTCTCCTTGACGACTAGGTGAAGGAAATGTAGGTGTGTTAGGCTATCCTCTGTCACCTTGCCGTTGTCGGCGAGTGCTCGCCGGATCTCGTCTTGAGCCTTCTCCATGACTGTTGGGTTCTTCATGAGCTCGGCCATCGCCCAGTGCAGCGTCGTGGCCGACGACTCGTTGCCCGCGCCAAAAATTTCCTAGCAACCAGGGAGGATCATAGTATACGGGTTGAAAAAAAAAAGATGAGATCTTAAAGCAGCAATGGAGTGGAAGATCTAGGGCGCGGTTACCAGCATGACGTTTTTAACGTTGGCGGTGGTCAATGGATACTGGAAGTTGACTTCCTTTTGGAGTCTCAAGAGCACATCGAGCAAGTCTTCTTCTTCTTCTTCTTGATCGTCGTCCTGGCGGCGAGAGATTCTGCTCTCACGACGCTCCCGGATGATGGTATCCATGAACTGGCTCGTGCGCTGCCCATGTCGCCGGAGCCGGCCGGGGACGCTGCTGACGAGAAGCGCGAGGCGCGAGGACGGGAAGATGTCCGGCAGGGCCATTCCGGCCATGATGTCGAGCCCGTCCTGCAGCATCCGCAGGTACGCGTCGCGGTCCTTGAGGCGGCTGCCGATGATGGCGCGCACCGTGGAGTCCGCGACGTACGCCGCTATCCGCTCGCTCAGGTTCACCGGCGACGACGAGGCCGCGGCAGCCGCGACGGCGCGGAGGAGGCGCCCGACCTCGTCCTCGCGGATCGGGCGGAAGGAGTGGACGCGGCGGGCGCTGAGGAGCTCCAGCGCGCAGATCTTGCGGAGCTGCCGCCACCCGTCGCCGTGCGGCGCGAAGATGATGCCGTCGGCGCCGTGGTACGCCAGCGCCATCATGGGGCTCAGCGGCCTCGACGCGAACGCGGCGTCGTGGGCCTTCAAGATCTCGCGCGCGGCGTCGGGGGACGAGGCCACCACCGCGCGGAGCTCGCCGAGCCGGAGCGTCATGAGCGGGCCGTGGCGCCGCGCGAGCTCGCGCAGCGCGCGGTGCGGGAGCGCGCCGGCGAGGTGGTGGAGGTGCCCGATGACAGGCAGCGCCCACGGCGCCGGCGGGAACCGAACACCGCGGTCAGTAGGCGCCGAGCGTCTGGTGACGAAAAGGATTACCGGGATCACAATGAGGAGCACGGGCAGCAGGTAAAGCTGCAAATCCGTGGCCATGGCGGCTCTGATCTACCAAGCTACTGTCTCGGATCGTTGGAATGCAAGACGAGCTGCAAATGTCCAATTTTGCTTTTCTTGGTCCAGTTTCAACTGCAGGAGTTTGGTGACGATCGTTGTCATGAAGGACCCGCGCAAAAGTCCTCTTTGTAGAACGTGAACTATTTCATAGAGGAACAGTTGACTGAATTTTTTTAGGGATTTACTTATTTTAAACATAATCACAGTTAGAAAATCAATTTGTTGCTTGTCCGCTTGTGTGGAAACATTAATTTAGTAGCAGTAGTGTGTATGGTAGGCGACGACTCGAGGTCAAACCGCGGGAACCGCCTCCCTCATGTCCGCATAACTATCATTTCTGTAACACTCTGTTTTTCTTCATCGGGTTAAATGAGGGGTTAAATCAAATCAAAAGAAAATGCACAAGAAAATTTGCAAGATTAAGATAATTAACCAACATTTCTAGTAATTGCTAAAAGAAATTAACTCATTTGGTCCAAGGAACTATTTGAATACTTGCAAATGAATCCTCGCGAATTAAAAGCTATTCAAATTTGAATTTTTAGCTTAAAAAACTTAAAATTGCAAATCCAAAAAATTTGTTTAATCCTTGAAACCAACTTTCTGGGCTCTTGTCAAATTACTAAGATTTTGTGGGTTTTTCTGAAAAATTGGATCACCAGTGGGACCCACTGGTCAGTGGGCCCCACCGGGCAGCCTCTTCCTTTCTTCTCCTTCTCTCTCTCTGTTTTCTTCTCTCACGCGCGGGGGATGGCAGGGACGAGCCGCCACCTGCCGAGCGCCGAGCGCAGCCGTAGCATGCAAGAGTGGCGTGTCACTCAGCGCGCGCGCAGTGCCGCGGGATTAACCCCCCCCCCCCCCTCGCCTCGGTCGCTCCGCTCTTTTCCTCGGCCTCCGCTCTCTCTCTGTCCTTCTCTGTTTTCCGCCAAGCCGACGCACTGCACGCCGCTGCGCACCGTGCTCGCCTCCCACATCTCGCTGTTTTTCTCCACAAACCGGCGCACCGAAGCTTGGCCGTCCACTCCCGTGCTCGGCCGCCACCATTTTTCACCGGAGCTCGCCGGATTGAGCGCCGCCGCCGCCATTTCTCCTCGACCGAAGGTAGCCGCGCGGTGAGCCACCCTTTCCGGTTAAAGTCGGGCTCCTTTTCCCTTTCCCCTAGCTTCACCGCGCCGTGGCGGGTCTCTCCGACATGGTGTCACCGTCGGACGCTCGTCGGAGCACCGCCGCGCCATTGCCGAACCGCGCCACGCGCCGCCCTTCGTCGCCGCGCAATGCCGTGCTCGCCGGCGGCCAGTAGCCAGTGAAATGGGACCCCCGAACCGAGCCCATGCCATCGGTGGTCTCGCCTCCGGTCGCCGTCGTCGGCAGCGCCGCCGCGCCGTGATCGCCGCCGCGCTTGCGCCGCCGCTCGTCGCCAACATGGTTCCGAGGCCCGCCGGCGGCCGAGGGGTTGGTCAATCGGGTTCCCCGCGACGAGCTCTGGCCGTTGGTGCCCGCGTCGCCGGACCGCCAACGCCGGCAGCGCCGCCTTCCATCGCCGGCCGGCTAGGGCTCAGCCCTAGCTAGGCTGTGCCCCTTTTTTTCTCGTTTTCCTTTTGTTCCAAAAATCAATTAAACCGGCTGGAAATTCATTAAATCATAGAAAAGTGATTTTAGCTCAGAAAAATATGAATCTAATTGTTCTGGGATCAGTGAGAAACCTAGTTTTTAGGAAAAAATATAAAACCTCATTGTGTAAAATTAGTAAATTTTAAGATTTATTGAATTATCTAAAATGACCAAAAACCCTATTTAATTAAATGGCAACTATTAAAAAGTTGGAAAAATTTGTAAACCCTAGGTTTGACCCCTGCTTTTTAATGGTGAATCAATGGCTCGATTAGGGTTTACTTTTAATGCTTCTTAAAGCGCCATTGTTGGTTTAGGTCAAAAGTCGTTCCTCGACAAAACCCTAATTACCTTAATTCGCTAGCGATTCCTTCAGTCTGCAGGAAGTCGTTAACTACTAATGACACCTTTGTAATTGCATCATGTAGACGCCGACGTGAACGAAGTAGCCATCGAGGCAGATCCCGACTTTGCAGAAGGCACCGTCGTCGCAGACTAGGAAGTTTATCCACAAGGCAAGCCTCGGTGCACTACTGCTTTTAAAGTTTTTCTTTTGCAACATTATATGTGGGTCATGTGATGTGCATTTAGGTTGATAGGAGTTGAGTGAAACCCTAGATGCATATGTTTCCAGTAGTACCTATTTGAAATATTGGTACAGGTAGCCCGATGTAGCTGCTATGCTTAGGATTTCTCCCGGTAGAAGTCGAGCAGATTGGACACTGCTCGCGATATGTTAGGAATTGATTGAAACTTTCACTTTTGCTAGAGAATTATTTTAGCAGATTCAGGTTTAATGGAAAGAAATCAGGGTCAGACAGAGAATGGTAGGAAGGCAACAGACCAGGATTCTGTGTGCGGTAGCTCTGTCTGATCCGTGGGGCACAGTTGGTTGAGTATTGAATGTACTGCTCACATGCTGGAACTATGGGAACCAGTAAACCTAGATAGCCTAGAGACGGCAAAGCTGAACCTACCTTACGGTGTCTGATTGATGGCGGTCTGGGGTGGACAGTGTGTGAACTCCACAGGCACCGTCCGGGACGGGTGATCCGGTGGGACGCGGCATTGTTAAGGTAGAGTAAGAGGGAAATTAGCTTTGCCAGATCTGGTGCGAACGGTTACCACGTGCGGTCCGGGACGCGCACGTGTCGTGTGACCAGGTTAACCCTGCAGGTGTAAATCGTTTCGAACCGCTGACACTCTCAGTCTAGAGTCTAATCAATCTCTCTGTCGCATATGATAAGAAGTGAACAGAAGAAGAATCATGATTATGGTTGTGATGCTTATATTAATCATTGTTGTCAACATGATTGTTTAGTTACAGTGCCTCCTAAAAGTTTATACTGTCTCGAACTTAAATTGAGCTAAAACTCGAAAGTAGGAAGCTATTTAGTAAAGCGTGTCTTTTTGCAACTATCCTACCCAGAGTCAGCCGTGCATGTCTAGGTGTCGGCTGTAGGCAGCCTGTTGACGGGTCAGTCTTGCTGAGCTTCTTAGAAGCTCACGCTTTGCGACTTGTGGTTTTCAGGAGGGTTCGACGCGACCGGTGGTAGTGGTGGCCAGTTTTGGGAGGAGTCGTCTCCGGGCTGGGGTAGTTTCCAGTGGGAGCCGCTTGAGTAGCCGCTGCTTGTGTGTGGCTAGTAGCAGGGAGCCGTTGGGCAAGGCCCTTGCTTTCGCTTAGAGTCAGAGTCTGTATCCTTACCTTTCGCTTCCGCTTGAGAATCTATAATCGTTCCGCTGTTTTTTATGAAAACTGCTCCCGTGAACTGAAGACTCTGTAATAACTCTCATGTAATACTTTTCTTCTGTCTGAAATCCGTGCTTTTTTACTGCCTATGTTGTACCCTGTGAATGTTCGCTTCGACGAACGTCGTCCAGAATGGATCCCGGGAGGAGGATCTCCCCCGTTTCAGGGGCGGTCCGCCACAATTTCCTAGTTGTTATTTGACCTACAATAATGCATATATAATTACTACAGCACATGAGAAAATATGTTTGTTTAGGAAAATGTGCTTAGCCGTCACCTTATTAATAGGGTGCATAACGTCATCATCTCCTGCTTGTTATAATATTAGACATGTGATATTGCACATGTACAACACATGAGAAAATTATTCCAAATATATTTGTATATGAACATGCTTAGCTGCCACCTTATCAATAATAGCACAACGTCATGGGATGATCTTTTCAAATCTAACAAAGATTGTTTGTTTACGGATACACTCACCAATGAGTTTTTTTTGCTATTATAGGACTCTTGTCCTCTGGCTTCGCCAGAATAACACTCCCATCGTGGGCTTCGCTAGAATAGGATTTTCAACATTTGTTTTATTGTAGAATGCCATTCTGACATGTTTTAATTAATTTCTTTTTTCTTTTCTATTTTTAGCCGTAGGAAATGATCATCATGCCCTTGTGTCCAGAATATATGACTCATGTAATTCACTACATCACGAACCAGACTGTTCGTCTCTAGGCTGCCTGCCGGCGGCGAAGATCAAGCCGCGTGCTCCGGCCATGCTCAGAGTCGCGCCTCGGCCACGCTCCGGTCGCGCCTCGGCCCCGCTCCGATAGCGCCTCGGCCACGCTCCGGCCGCGCCCCGATCACGCCGCCCTAGCCGCGACGCCGCGTTTTGGCTCCGTCCCTGTTCGTCCCCGGGAGTCTAAACAACCGACCACATCTGCTTCCCAACCAAGCCCCTCTGAATTTCCAGGTTAGTTCATGTCGATTTGATTTTGATCTCTAGGCAATGAGGTGTTGAATTTCAGGATTTTATTTGGACCCTAGGTTAAGCAGTAGCCATGGAAAGTGAGGACCCGTGTCATATGGATTTGTGTTTGAACGAAGAAACTGGAGGGTACGTAGTCGCATCATTTTTATAGTTTGATACCCAATTGAGGCAGAACCAAACCGTAGATCTTGTTCCTCACTTTTTTTTTGCTACATGTTCGTAGGCTTTTTATGGAGCCCTCTATTGTTGTCACAACTGATTCTGGACAGCACCCAGCTACGTTGGTTGACTGGTATACAATACAAATTCAAGAAGAAAGAGAGGAGGAAGGGAGGGTAGAACTCTGTCAGGAAGAACAAGTTTATGAGCTTCTAGGATTCACCAAGGAGGATGAGGCTGCAGAGAAAATGGCTAGAGAGGCTACTTCTAAATCAAGGTCTGCTAGACGAAGTTCCTCTGGTGTACCTAATGTAGAGGGCACCGAAGGTGCCTCTATACCTGTTGATGATTTTATTCTGGAGGAGGTAAATATTTCATATGATAGGGATAATCCATCAATGGCTGTGGGCGCAATATACCCCTCTATGGAATAATTTAGATTGGCTATGAGGCAATTTGCTATAAATAAGAAATCTGAATTGGGCATTGAAAAAACATGTACAAAAAGGTACAGAGGTTATTGTAAGGGTGATGATTGCCCTTGGGCCATTGTTGGACAGAAGCAGGCTCATTCCGCAGCCGTAATGGTACTAACTCTAACTAATATTGTTTGCTTTATTTTTTTTGCTATTTGCTGCATTTTTTATTGTGAATAAGACCTCATTTCTATTGTATTTTGCAGGTGACAGTGTTTGAATGATGTACACACATGTACAGCAAGCAGCAAGAGAAAGACCACTACACCTTCCTTGAAGTGGGTTGCATCCAAGGCTTTCTACATCCTTAGAAAGAATAACAACATGCATACTGTAGACTTACAAACTAAGTTACAAGATGAGCTCAAGTGTGTTATCAATTATGACACAGTTTGGAGAGGGCAAAAGAAGGCAGAGGCACTGTTGTTTGGAACTTGGGAAGAGTCATTTCGGTTGTTGTTTGATTGGAAGGAAGAAGTGATGCAGAAAATGCCAGACAGTATTATTGAGATAGATTGTAAGCCAGTTGATGGAAAGGTTTTATTTCAAGAGGTTCTTTTTGTGCACTAGGTCCTTGTATCGAGGGTTTTCGATCAGCTTGTAGGCCATGGCTTGGGGTTGATTCCACAGCCCTTAATGGTAGATGGAATTGTCACTTAGCTGCAGCAACTGGTGTGGATGGTCACAATTGGATGTACCCCGTTGCGTTTGGATTTATAGATTTTGAAACCGGAGACAATTGGGAGTGGTTTATGGCTCAACTACATAAGGTTGTAGGAGATCTTCCTTCAATTGCTATTTCTACAGATGCTTGCCCAGGTTTAATAACTGCAGTGAAGACAATGTTTTCCAGGGGTTGAACAAGGAATGTTTTAGGCATCTAATGCAAAATTTTATTAAGCGATGGTCAGGTGAAAGTTGTGGACATATGTGGCCTGCAGCAAGGGCATATGAGAAGGTTGTGTATGAGAGACATATGGCTGAAGTTTTTAGAGGTAATCCTGATGCTGCGGCTTGGCTTGAGAAGAATCATAAATTAAAAGTGGCAAAGGTCTGAATTCAGTACCAACAGTAAATGTGATTATATGACAAACAATGTTAGCGGGAGTATTCAACAATTGGATCAAAGACATAAAGGACCTGCCTGTGGTTGAGCTTGTTGACAAAATAAGAAATGCTTATGGATCTTCACTACAAGAGGAGGAGGATTGGAACAAGGATTTATGGGAGGATACTTCCTGCTGTCCTACAAATCTTAAATGCTAGGACTAGAGGCTTGGGACACTTAACTGTTCACAAAGCTAATGATTATTCTGCTGAAGTGTGGGACAATTGCAATAAACAGGTTTGTGGTTAAGGCATATTCGCATGAGTGTTCATGTGAAGAGTGGCAACATACTGGGAAGCCTTGTCAGCATGCTTTGTCAGGATGGAAGATTTTATCCACGAGTACTACTCGGTTGCCAACTTTAAGAAAGCCTATGCTAGAGAGATCGAGCCAATCTGTGAGGGACCCGACCAATTTACATTCAAGTTTACCAAGTTGACTCGCGGCCCACGCATGGTATGTGAGAACTCAACCCGATAAAAAAGAATATAAACTCGGCAGTCCCCCGACATGCTTCTCAAGCAACGCTCAAGATCCAAGCACGTTGGTAACATCACAGGTGATACATCACATAGGTTACATTAATTAATAATATTATTTAAAAATATTCTTACATACCAAGGTTCATCAGAAGTCTTGAAACTAACAAATTAAAGAGCGGAAGCGATTCTAAGGAAGACGATAGTCGCAACGGTTGCAGCAAGGAAACAACAAAGGATTGTGATGCCCAGCCCACGAACATCGTAAATCACGGTCACTCGAATGTCTTGACTACTCCTTGCCCTTGCCGGCATCGGCGGGGACAAAGTAGCCGAAGACCAACTCATCCTCACCTGTAAAAAACTTAAGCAACAAACGTTGAGTACGAAGGTACTCGCAAGTCTTACCCTGTTATGGGAATTAGTTCCCGACTCCAAGGATAATGCAATGAGGCTGTAGCAAGATAAATAAGGTATAGGAATGGACTCGATTGCTTAAAGCAGAAACTAAGCACATGTGAATAAGCATAAAGTAAAAAGGACTCTTGCGGACATGAACATCTAATAAACGCAATCCCTAAGTACCATGTAACCATAAACCATGTACATACCATCATCCATGTTCCATCCGAACCATGGATACCAATACCCATATTCCAATTCCATCAACAATATCCCAATTCCCATCATGTTATGCGACAACTCTACGATATTATCCCAAGGACACTGAGCTTGATCATAACCGAGATCGCGGCGGATTCGAACCGATTTTACACCCTGCAGGGGAGTCCAACTGTACCCACACGACTGAGAACCATACGACTCATGCAACCCGCTAAAGTTACACAAGGGGGTACTCATGTCAACCTTTTTTACACTCGTGCCCACACGGTTGGAAAATCCACACGGTGCCGAGCACCACGGCCTCGCAGGCACACATGAGTCCCTCATCGAGTATCACGGCCTCGCAGGCACCCATGACTCCCTCGTTCCACACACCGTGCAGTCATCGGTCAAACGTTGGTACGTAGTGAGATACTCAGCTTGTCTTGCCATTATATCGGACATGTGGTATGAACGAAAAGTGCTCAGGCCAAGAATAACACGGCCGCGTCCTAGGTCAACCCAGACGGGGCCTACGGCACACAAGACCTCCATGTCTTGCTGCACTCCTATCTCACCGTCCGGATTTCAGTTTTTTTAACACTTTCCAACTTTTACCATCATATGAACTCGCCACAAGTCCATAAGTAACCCAGGATAAATCCTATACGTGCGAGTGGGACTTACCACTCGACTTCTACCGTGTTATCTAAGCATGGCTAAGCATTTCGTGACTCGAACAAAGACACTCTACCCAGGTTTTCAAGGTGACGTATTCAATACCAAGGAGGGGTATATGCAACAATAATAGGTGTTCCGACTTTATCACTATGCCCGACTTAATACAGTCCTATACGTAAGCATTCATATTAATCATTAAGTAAATTACTTAGGGTAGCAATATGAGGTGCTCGCTTTCAACAGCAACGGTGTTGTCTTCCTCAGCAGCTGGATCAACCTCTGGTGCTTCTCCCGTAGCAGCACCCGCGTCACTCTCTGGCGGTTCGTAAGCTATAAAGTAAAAACGCGTCGATAAGATGTATGCCATGATGCCATGATGCACAAATGATGCGATATGGTGCAGAGAGGTAGCTACTGAGTCTACGAACACAATGCAAAAAGAATGAAGTCAATCGGAGTTCTACAGCTCAAGTTATGCTCAAAACAGTTTTTACCGATTCCGGTTACAGGTTCCTGGTTCCCGGGTTTCCGGTTCCGATATCGGGTGGCACACGGATGTCGTTTTCGAGAAAAATCTCAAAACACATCTCATGCACGGGCTTTACTAAGAGGCTTGGGTTACTACGAGACTAATTTTGAGTAGTTTTGACTCGCGTTAACAGGAACACGAGCTCTCCAACTGTCGTTGCCCGTTTACGATATCGGGGAAAACCGTAACGGTGCCGTAAAAGTCGTAACGACTTTTCCGGTGAAATTTCAAAGTTAATTTACAGGTATGGGATCATTTTTAGTTTAAAGTAGGCTCTAAACTAAGACTTTTGGCTCTAGTTTGGGGTCAAGTTGAGCTTTCTATGAATGTACTAAAAATCAAACAATGTTCTATATTTTCCAAACTTATAAAATCAGAAACATGTACTAACACCTATGGAAGAATCATGAAACTTTATAGATCAACTACTGAGCATCTAAAATAAAGTTTTTGTTAAAGGTCTCAGGCTTTTGGGTGACTTTCCTAATGTACTTTAGATAAAGGCAATTAAACTAGGTTTTTAGGGATATTATCAATGACATGCATGCACAAATGTTCATGAAAATTCTGGTAAAAATGCAGGAGATGAATCATGCCAAGGTACAACTACGGTACAAAAATAAACCCTAGAAACCTTCTGGAACTTCAAATAAAAATCAACAACAGAAATATTTGATTGAATATTTAAAGAAATTCCAGGGACATTTTTGAAAACAATGCTTTAACAGAAAATTAGTTTATTGTTCAAGGATTCAAAAAAATTAGGTTTTGGAATTTTTAGATTTTTCCACTATTTTTTATACATTTTACAATTTCTGGATAATTAAAGAAAAATGGAGAATTGAATGGAACAGTAACACGGAACAGGGGAATTAGGGCACGGCGGCAGCTCCGGTGGAATCCTCACCGGAGGAGAGGTTAGGGCAGGGATTAAATGGTTGTGGAGCATCACCTTGATTCAAAGCACCGATTTGAAAAGGATGAAGGCCACGGGAGAGAGGGG
>LFJQ01000533.1:0-23812 GCA_001182835.1 Oropetium thomaeum
CGGCGAACCTGTACGCCTGCAACCACCGCTCCCTGCTCGACCCGCTCTACATCGCCGCTGCCGCCGGGCGCGCGGACCTCGTCGCCGCCACGTACAGCATCAGTCGCCTGTCGGAGGCGCTCTCGCCATCCCCACCTTCCGCCTCACCCGGGACCGCGCGGCGGACAGGGCCGCCATGCAAGCGAGGCTGTCGAGCGCCGGCGGCGGGCTGGTGGTCTGCCCCGAGGGCACCACCTGCCGCGAGCCATTCCTGCTGCGGTTCAGCCCGCTGTTTGCCGAGCTCGGCCGCGACTTGACGCCCGTGGCGATGCACTCGGCGGTGAGCATGTTCCACGGCACGACGGCGGGCGGGTGGAAGGCGTTCGATCCCTTCTTCCTGCTCCTGAACCCCGTCCCGGCTTACGTCGTGCAGTTCCTGGACCCTGTGCGGGGCGTAGACGACGGACCCGAGGCGGCGCGCGCCATGGCGAACGAGGTGCAGCGGCGGATCGCGGAGGCGCTCGGGTACGCATGCACGGGGCTGACCAGGAGGGACAAGTACCTCATGCTCGCCGGCAATGAAGGCATTGTCGGCGGCGTCGACCAGCTGGGCGCCAAGAAAACACACTACTACTAGCTCTATTAGTTCGTTGTACTAGTCTTTGTATACAAGGAAGTTTAAATGCCCCTTGTTCTACTTTTTTTTGTTCTACTTTGTTAATCACACCCGTGTAAACTGAACTTGTACCTCTCTGATGTATTAATTTGTTTGGAGTACGTTTGTACTATATCAAGGTGCAAATAAAAAAAGCGGTGGTCATGTCCCTGCATATGAATTCCACAGGCAGTATGAACTGTGAACAGCAGCATTCCTGCCCAAATATTAAAAAGAGAGAGAAAAAAGTGTCATGAGCCACGGCGGTAGCCGGTAGGCTACAAGCAATTCACGCAACGTCACTTTCTGTTGTCTTCCTTTGTTCCGGAGAATGAGACGTGCTTCCTACACAGTTCACGCTCCGATCGGATGTGAACGAATCAGAACCTGGACTTACTGTGGTGGCAAACAGAGGTTCATTTTTAGTCAAGCTCTTGAAGGGAGGTTTGTGAAAAACAAGAGCTGCACGTGCTCAGACTACCTTACAGTGATGGCAGGACCTCCCTATTTCAACCACATATTTCTGTACGTTATTTATCATGAATACCATCAACTAACCAAATCTTTTTTCTGACCACAATTTAAAAGACAGCAATTAGAGCAATTAATATTTGCAGCTTCACAACCACGCAATCGAAGCAAAGTCAAACATACTTTTTGCTGCTTCGGATGCTAGGAGAGTTTCGGCTACGCAGCACATTTACTCCAGAAATGACAGGGATGACATAGCTCAAGGTAAAATTCATGCATTTTGGACTTGTAGCAAGTCAGGTTTCACCGGTCACGTCAACATGGTTACCACCAACATAACGATATTTTCAAGCTGAACCAAATATTTCCAAGGAGCCCCTGAATTCAGCTAGTACCGACACAAATCAGGACCTGACTTTTCGAAAGCTGTATGCATGCATAGCTAGTTAATCGAAAATGTTTATTTTGTTTTTCATTTTCGGGAAAGAGGTGAACATCAACCCAACAAGCCTCACCACTGTTTCTTGCCCTTCTTCTTTTTCCTACTGCTACTGCTACCACCCTTCGCATTATTTCCGTTGCCAGGAGAAGGTGGTGGTTCGCTTTGCCCACGTGATGTAGTTTTCAAACATGCCAGATTGTACAGCATTCTGAAGCCATTCGAAGAAAGTCTTCCTCGTTCATTCCTCCATCCATATTTGTGGCGCCCCTTCCCTTGCCACTATGCTTTGCCACGCTGGCATTAACATGAAAACTTGGTTTGTGGGTGTTTGCTGGGCATTCTCATTCCCTGGAACAGGAAAAACAGAAAGTCGTATGTCAAATCACCTTGCCTAGTCCAATAGCAAATATATCAACTAATTATGCCACTTCTGTTACTAATTACACTGGATAACTCCATCGGGCACTTCAAATTGACAAGACATGTATACTAATGAGCACTTTACAAGGAGGACAACAAACCAAGAATGATAGCCCACTCAGGCAGAACAACTGAAAAGTAAATGTTTAATAAAATATTAACAAACAGATCCGAATTTTCAACTAAGTAGATAATATGACTCACCTGGCAACTGAACCACTCAGTGACATCAATATGTAGCTTTCAGCACAAACATATGCATGAGGCAAATCTGGCTGCAAAACAGCACACAGTACCATGTCAGTCATAATGTAATGCATTATGGCTATCTTCCAATAGATACGTATCTTCTGCTTTCCCTGAAAAAGAAAGATGAATTATTGCTGAGGTCAAGGGTTGGAATAGACTGGCATTTACCTTCCGCAGCATCCCAAACAGAATCGGTTGAAATGACTGTTCAACCCATCCATCCCCATCTTTAGCTTGATGAACTCTTTGCAGTCCTGTGATGCGGTGAACATAGCATGTTATTCGAAGGCAATCACCAGTAGTAGAGTAGAAACAGCGATTATCATATGATGGGAATCACCTGACCACCATCTAGCTTGTGATTTAGCTCTTCCTGTATAAATCCAAAGATGGAAATCACCGCATCTTTTGCAAGCTATTCTTCTTGATAGACCAGAAGGACCTTCATCAACACCTTCTGAAGGTCTAAACCCATGTTGAGAATTCCCATTTCTTCCATTCTAGTACAATGAAAGAAGTAATACAGAAAAGAAATGGTGTCAATCAGAGCTATAAAATATGCTACAAAAAATAGCGCTTCAGAGCAGATTGAGACCACAAGTAGTATTAGAGTTGCATATCTAAATATGGCCAAATCAGTTAATCGTCAATTTGATTCAGCAACTAAGCGACCCCAGTCAGTTTTATTGTCCTCTTGTTCTTGGGTTAGAGCATAATTATCAAAATTAGAGTGTGATCCACTGTAATCAATCCATGTGACCACGTATACTTAAGGAAAACATAGACATCAGGACTAGTTTATAACTTTTTTCAGTACAACTAAAGTGGACTATTTTCCTCATTATGCCATCCAACTTGATTAGATGAAACCACTCCTCATGATTAGAATTGATACTTCAACTATCTCAAAAGACAAAGAAGATAGGAAAAGTGTGTCAAGGCATAAATTGCAACAGTAAAGGGTTAAAGGAAAGCTAGAGAGACCTTTTGAGAACCACTCTGAAACCGTCTAAAGTAGTTCAAAAGCTCCTCCCTCCTTAGGTTCATCATCATATGTCTTCCGCTTCAATGAATCAAGAAGAACCTGTGTATTAAAGTGTATATCTCATTACATATATATATATATATATCAATAAATATAGCTTATGATCAGCAGGGATTATTTTGAAAAGAAATATATGCAGACCTCATATGCATTTTGTAACCTTTTAAATGCATCAGCAGCTTTATCATTGCCCATGTTCTTGTCAGGGTGGACTAACATAGCCTGCATAATCAGTAGTCACTTGAGAAAGCATATAATGTCACAGCTTCAAAAACACTAACTTCAAATGAAACAGTAATGTGTACGATACAATGACTGAAACCATCATCAGCATCACCTTTTTCTTGTATTCTCTCTTTAGCGCCGCCACATCTATGTTTTCATATCGACGGAATCCTAATGCCGAATAGTGATCAGTGCAGCTCAGCAAAACGTGCCACTTCATCTTCAGAGTTCAGTTCTTTCTCAGCTCCACTTGTTGAAGAATCACCAGGACATCTATCAGAGGCTTGAGCATATCCAGATTGTGAGGTGCCATTTTCCGATGATTGTTGGAATTCTTCGAAGATGTTGCCTGATCTAGATGAGCTTTGTTCTGAGTTCTTTGAAAAACCATCTGATTTTGTATTGTCTACTTTGTTCTTCAGAAATTGTACTAGAACATCACTAGAAAAGAAAGATAAGTTCAGGCTCAAAAGTAACCCGAGCCATCCAACATAGCTTCTTGCACAATACATCGAATATAGAAAGGTAACAAAGAGAGATAATCGCTCATGTTTCAACAAAAAAAAAGCACCTGCATTTTATGAAGAAAGGACATGAAAATTAATTATCAAACATATAAACTGCCAAATTCAAACAATCTTTATCACAAATAAAGTATAGATAAGTCATCGAACATCACCTCCAAGAACTATTACAGAACTTGTTGTCCAAAAGCTTCCATAGATCCACAAAATCACCACGGCAAGCACTGCAATAAGCAGGATAGCGAAACCTAGACCAATAAAGACAACTGCAGAAGCAGCAATCACCTGGGTAAAAAGAGTAGAAAATACGTAAACTGATAAGATAATAGCTGCGATCATACAAGACAACCACTTACTGAAATAAGATTTGCACAATCATAAGATAATCAGATAACATTACTGTTCAAAAGCAGATACCTGACTTTGATGCTTATGAAAAGCACTATAATAGACCTAATCATGCTGGGGGGGAGTAGAACTAGCAGTGAAGTATAGTTTGGAATTTCTCAGAAAAGATAAGCCATAAATGCAAGTTTATATAATATATGCATTCGAGCTTCTATGATTTAGGGCTTCACAATAAATTAATCTCAAGATTTTCGAAATAGTGACCAAAACAACTCATAAAGGCTTCCAGTACAGCAGATGCAGTATACAGTGTTACAGACTTGCATGCAGCCTCTAAAGAAGCTTAGCAAATGAAATGTTGGTGGACACAAAAGTATAAGCAGGATGAAAATGCTAAGGAAGGTCACTGTTAATGCCTAGTATTATAAGAAAGCACATACTGCCAAAATACGATGGTGCAAGTACAGCAATGAAATAAGGTCTCTTCCTTCAGTTATCTTACTAGCACAATGACACTATCTACAATTTCATTTTGAGCAGAAAGTCCATAAGATAAACACAAATATATTAAATACACTAACACACAAGTAAACAACCCTGTCACTATCCAGATTCAGAGCTACATATGCTCGCTACACTACCTAATCATTGCTTTTTGTCTGCAGTGTGGGAACAATGAGTTGCTGAAAATGAACAATGTCACAACCTACGAAACAATATAGCTGAGTGTGCAAAATTTGTGAGAAGTTCTGTAGAAATTTGCATTATCGATACTTGAGTATAAAGGAAAAAGGAACAGCTGAACCTTACCATGAATATGAGCATTTTCTTTATCCCAATCATTGCAAAAATTGATAGCAAGCTGCACCAAAGTACTGCAAGGAGGGAGTTTGTCCCCAGTCTTAGCAAAGAATCAAAGCCCCTTATGTTGCAGTCTAACCAAACTGCCAAAAAGAGTAACAACAGCCTTCCAGCATTAAGCATCCAGGTTCGAACTATAGGATAAACAAACCCAATTTTACTGCTGGCGTAGGCATGCCCTTTGGTTACCATAGCCATACAAGCATCAATCATTGGCCTTTTTTCTTTCGATGCATCTTTTGGTTTCTTCCACTACATATATGACGGAAGCTCTAAAGATGGACGCAGCCATGCAAGCCATGCATTTGGTCTTCTCCATAACCTTTTCTGCCAATCCAGGCAATAAAGGTTGCTCTATTCGGACCTTTATATCAGAGCCATGCCTTGAAAATTTCTTGCTACCACTTCGGTTTTTAGTAGTTCTTGATGGAAAATCATTTTCTTCGAAACTGCTTATATCAAAACCGCTGTCCATTTGTTGCTGTTTATATGAAGCTCGGTCATCTGATTTCTTGTGCTGCCTTTTGCTTTCTTGTTGCTGCTTCCTTCAGGACCTTTAGATCTGCCTTGAACATGTGAGCTTGGATCTTCACTATCTTCTACACCCGTATTTGGTGTACTCAGAACATCATCAGCTGTATTCTGCCAGTTAGACGAAGCATGATTGGGAGCACTTTTGTTCTGAGGTCCTTTTCGTGCCATGATTTTACTCAAAACAAGGTATCCTAACAGCTTAGGAGTTTATATAGGTCCAGAACATAGGAGGGCAAACATATAGTTCCATATCTAAAATTGTACCTATACGTATACAGAAAGCATCAGATATGGAAACAGGACTGAAGAAAGGAATAAGAAGAAGAGCAAGATATACTTCAGTACTTCAATAACAAATATGAATCCAGTCAAATGCGCAATTATTGTTTCTATAATTGAGAAACAATGAGGTTCTGCAAACTTATCATGGTAGGATAAGGGAAAAAAGAGGCAAGGTTCCATTATTGTGTAACCAAACAGGTACCTGCTAGTACGTAAAAACTAGAGAAATCAGGAAGATCTGGTTTTGTGTTTTAACTTCAAATATGATATAAGGTGATAGTAACAGAAGAAAGAAGGACTATATTCTCTATACGCGTGTGAGAATAAAGCAGTTTCTCGCTGATGAATCAAAAGAATTAGTGAAAAGAGATAAAAAGCAACCAGAAAGTCTGCAACACTGCCAAGTATTTTCACAATAATAACTACCACAAATGAATGAAAAAAAAATATTGATCACATGGATAAAAAACTATTGCAACAGTGCCAAGTATGTTCTCTCTCTCTCTCTATCTCTCTCTCTCAAAACAATTGATCACCCCTAGCCAGTAACAATAGTTGCAAAAGGTCCCATCAGTCAACCAATCCTTGGGTCCAGAAATTCCTGCTAAACATAAGCTAACGGCTAGTCGCATTTCCTACAGATGGCCAGAATCGCCAAGTATAATCCTGATAGGTATGCTCCTATAATGTTCTGTATCCAACTCATGAGGACGTACTTCTAAATGGGACGAAATGTAAGCTAAATTCTGTTTACCTAGTCTTATTGAGCTCGAGTAAAGCAGTTACCGTGCAGCACTCAAACCAACCAGCAGGCATAGGTGGCAAGGGGCAGACTAAGTCTGGTACACGGGCAGAGGCGGACCGACCAATAGGACGAGGTAGGGCAGCCGCCCAACCTAACGTCAACGAAACGAAACGTTCCTCGCTCTCCCCCGTTTGCCAGACGCAGCTGCATCCCATCTCCATCCTCGATGGGGATGAAATCTCCCCGTCCCCACAATCCCACCCACGTCCCCGTCCACGGGCAAAACCTTCTTCCGCTCCGGGTCTGGAATCGACCAATCCCCGCCGCTACAACTAGCCTAAATATCAACTACAGGAGGAGGGAGGAGGATTCGAGGATTGGGGAGGAGAGGTCAGCTCTCACCTTCCGTCGAAGCTGGACGAGGAGGGCTAACACAAGCCAAGGAGCCAGGCTTGTGCAGTCATGCCCCGTTGTGGCCGCGCGTGCCGCCGTTCTTACTGGGAGAGTCGGAGGTGTGTCGTCGCCGCCAGCAAGGAAGGCGGAGAGGGGCAGAGACCGTGAGGGAGAGGAGGGGCTTCGGGATGAACACATGGAGAGCTACGGGGCAATTGCTGTGCCACCGCTCCTAACCGAGTGCATCCGTCTCAACATATTAAGTAAGCCGTGGCTCTCGTTAATATCATCGTCGAAGTGACTGTTATTCATTCCACCATTACTTCTTTTTATTTTACCTCATCTACTCTTTTTTTAATAAAAATTATTTAAGAAATAACTATATTACTCTTGCTCCTTTGAAACACACCCCCAGACTATTTTTTTCCTAAAGCCTAACCCTAGCCTTGTCTCCTCAGCACAGGTGTGCGTGGGCGGGCGGGCGGCGTCCAGGAACGGGCGCGGGCGCGCGGCCAGGAGGCATCCAGGCAGCGGGTGCGGGCGCGGGCGTGGCTCGAGAGGCGGCCAGGTGGCGGGCGCGGTGCGCGGCCAGGAGGCGAGCGCGGGCGGGCGGCGTCCAGGCGGCGGGCATGGGCGAGCGCGGGCGAGCGGGGCCAGGCTCGTGGGCGGCGGCCAGGCACGGCCAGCGCGGTGAGCAACCAGGGGCTACGGCTAGGCATGTCGGCGGGGCACAGCTCAGGGCGCGTGACGCGTGAGCTGGTACGTGCGGGCGCTACGCGGCATGGACACCGATGCGCATGCGAACGGGAATGACATAGCAAGGAAGGTCAAGGAGCCTCGAATTCACCGTCACACGTCGATGTTGTCATGGCTGAAGGCACCAGCCACCCCAGCTGGACAGATGGAGGGTAAGCCTAGACATTCGATGAATTTTTGCTAAGCACAAATGCTTTTGTCACTGAATTTATTTCTGCTCTTTTTAGGAATGCATCTCAACAATGTGAAATGTGATTATATTAACAATAATATTTCAGAAACATTCAACAGCTGGATTAAGAAGGAAAAGGAGTTGCCAATTGTTGATTTGCTTGATAAGTTGAGACAAATGACAATGGACTTGTGGGACGAGGAGGAGGATTGCAATGAGGCTCTCTGGAACTATTCTTCCAACTATAATAAAACAATTCAGAGCAAAAACAAGAGGTTTGAGGCAAATGAAGGTTTCCAAAACAAATAGTGCTGAAGTATTTGGTTTTCATCATGACCTCACACCATGGCGACATATTGTAAAGCTGAATAATCACACTTGTAGTTGTGGTGAATGGCAAATTGAAGCATCTAGACCCTTAATTATGATTTTGATAATTAATGACAATCCATATTTGTAGATTAATGTGCTACTCGAGTCCTTGTTAGAAATTATTGAATATTTGAGCCCGCTTTGTGAAATGGCAACAAATATACTGTCGAGCTCACACAAATAGGACAACGGATGGCGCAAGGCAAAGGTATAATCAATAGGTTTTTTCTTTTACCGGTCATAAGGTGATTAGAGGAGAAAATGACCGGATTTTAGATTAGCGCCGTACTATTAAGAGGGGTCGGTTATCATTTGCTTGGAGCATCTATAGATTACCTATTTTTGCTCAATTTCCTTACCAATTAACTGCAAAAGTGTCCTTGAAATTTCCCTTGAAAAAGAAGGAAAATTATTGAGAGAAATTCTTATCAAATCCTAGAAAATGAGAAAATCAAGTGTGCTGAATCAGGGTATGGCGGTCTGACCGCCAGAGGCTTGGTCTGACCGCCAGCACCCCTCAGAGACTGTCTCTCCTCTGAGCCCCTCTGGCGGTCTGACCTCCAAAGGGACGGTCTGACCGGTAGGGTCACTCCAGAGACTACTTGTTTCGGGCTCCTCTGACGGTCTGACCACCAAAGAGACGGTCCGACCGCCAGAGTCACTCTAGAGACTGCTTGTTTCGAGCTCCTCTGATGGTCTGACCGTCAGAGGCTTGGTCTGACCGTCAGCTCCAAATTTAAAATTCTTCCTCCGTGCATTTATTGCAAAAATGAACGTTGACAACCACCACGGTCTGACCGCCGGAGTCGCGGTCTGACCTCCAGCTGTGCAGAAAGCCAATAATGGTTAGTTTTTCATGTGAGGGTATAAATACTTCCCCATCTCGTGCAAGGCATCACTCTTGGCCATTTTCACTGCATACTACATACTCTTTAGCCTTCCTCTCTCACTCTTGACCCCTTGTTGATCCATAGAGAGTGTGAGAGGATCTAGTGCTTGATTTCATCGACTCGAGCTTTGTGGCACTAGTGATTCTCCAAGCAAGCGTCATCGACTTGTTACTCTTGGAGGTTGCCACTTCCTAGACGGCTTGGTGGTGGAGCAACCATGAGCCCTTCAAGAAGATTGTGAAGGAGGCCCGGTTGATTGTTGTGAGAGGTGTGGTGCTCACCTCGCCGGAGCGCAAAGGGCAACCCTAGTGGAATCGAGGTTTGGAGCGGCTCGAGGGATTGATTTGGCTCAAGGTCAAGTTGCTCTTTATGAGCCCTTCTTGTTGGAGAAGTGCAAGCTTGATAGAGGAGCAAATCAAAAGGCTTGAGTCTACCCTCAACGTGGATTAGGGGTGACCGCAAGTCATCGACACCACGGGTTAAATTTGTGTCTCTCCTTGTCCCCTTTACTTTTGAGCTTTAATTTCCTAGAAGTTTATCTTGTTGCATATCACCCTAGAATTACAAACCCCTCAATAGATTCAACTTAGGGCTTGTTTAATTTTAGTGTTTGATTTATTTCGGTTGCTCTTGTGCTTATCTTACTAGAAATTGATTTATTTCGGATTGCAAATCTTTGCTCAATTATCAACCTAGAATAGCTTCTTATCTTGCTCTTGATCCGTTGCTTTTATTTTCGCATTAATTTGATCAAGTTGTAATTAAATTTAAAAAACCGCCTATCCACCCCCCCTCTAGTCAGTGTCTTAAATCCTACACAAATGACAGGAAAGCCATGTCCTCGTACCTTGGCTTTTATTCAGATGTTTCCAGATGTTGACATGGTTTCTTTTGTTATAGTGTAGAAAGGTTCAAGGTAGCCTACAGTGCTTCTATTCCACATTTGATGGACAAATCACAGTGGCCTTAAGTTGACATGAGTTTTAAGCTGCTGCCTCCTCCATTGAAAAGAGGTCTTGGAAGACAAAGGATGAACAGGTTCAAAGCTAGCCATGAACCTAGGGCGAAAAAAACAGCAAAGGTGTCAGCAATGTGGCGAATTTGGACATCGTAAGACTGGAAATTGTCCATTGAATTCACCAAAAAAGAGGTTTGCCCAAATCTGTTATATTTTTCTGTTATGCAGTCATGCATGTGTTTAGACATTCATTACTAATTCTTTCATACCGTATAGAGCTAAGAGGGTCCGAGTCAAGAGGAAGCCAAAAAGACCTAAATTTGTACCACCTGAAACCATTTCGCCTGGTTCCATCACACGAATGATTGTCAATTTGGTGCATGGAGATGGTGATGTTGGGACATCTACCTCTACCATTTCAGCTAAGAGGATACTTGTCCTACCTGAGAAAGAAAGTGTTTCGCGTACCTAAATAAGGCAACTGTTGTTGCTATATTGTTGTATAATTTGATATGGTTCAGTGTTGTATTATGGAATTTGTGACACGATCTTGTTGCTATTATTGTATAACTTAATATGGTTCGAACTTGTTGTATTGGAATCTGTGACATGTTGAACTATATTATCAGAACTATCCGTTTGCCTAAAAGCATGGAGAATGTTGCATTATGTAATGTGTGTCAGCGTTCGTTGTGGCCGACGAGTAATTAGTATCGTGGAGTGCGTGTTTTGGTTCGGATGGTTCGCGAGAGGACACAAGGATTTATACTGGTTCGGGCAACGTGCCCTACGTCCAGTTCGATGAGGCTGCTCGTGTTACTCGCGACAGTTTGTAGAAGGGGGGTTACAAACGGGCGAGAGAGGGACGAGCTCCCAAGTCTCTGGTGTTCTATGTGTGGTGGGAGGTTATGTTCGCGTGTAGCCTAATGTTCAGCTTGCCCGCGTCGTTCTCCCGCCTCCCCCTTTTATACTGCAAGGAGGGAGGTGGGCGTACAGAGGGTCGGCGCGAGGGAGTGGGCGACGGCATGGCCGTGCGTCCTGTAGGCCGCGCTGTTGACGCCTCAGACTCTGTGCCGGCCGCTGTGGATGACGTCGCAGACATGACGATGCTTCTCCGGTCGGTGGCGCCACAGGGATGGCCGTCAACGAGGGAAGTCTTTTCAGCATGGTGGAGCGTCCTCCGACGAGGGGTTGGAGGAGAGAAGGACCAGTCGCCGTTGCTTCCGTACCTGGTCAGAATGTCAATCGTGGCCGTCCCGTCCCGGTAGAAGGGATGGGCTTTGCCGGGGGTCGTTCGCATAGTGGCGGCCTTGCCCTCACTGTGCGACGTGGGCGGTTACCGCCCACTTGTACGGGGGGCTTCGGTAGCCACGGGAGTCGTTGAGCTTTTATCACTCAACCACTCAGTGCCAATCGCCTTTGTTGTGGTAGGCGGCGCTCCCGACCCCTGAGGGTCGGAGGGAGCGATTCGCCTGACCCCTGGGGTCGGGCGAGGCGGGCTCTGGCACGAGCTCCCAACCCCGTCATGGTGAGGTCGGGCGTCTGAGTCGAGTGGCGGATGATCCGACCCCGGTCGGGGGGGTCGGGCGAGGCGGACCTGTCTGTGGGCCCGAGCCACTGTACGCGCGTCGTGGCATAGAGGTCGGGCGAGACGGAGGTCGCTCGCTGCTTTATACGTAAAGCAGTCGGAGGGCCGGTAATACCGGTCATCACCGGTATTGACCCTCAACAGTAGCCCCCGAGTGAGGTCCGACCCTCCACATAAGAGGGGTCGGGCGTCGCTTTAATCGGAGGTGGTTGTAGAAGTGTTTCCACCAATAAGGGGCGCGCGCGAGCGCGCACCTTACAGGTGTAGCCCCCGAGCGAGGTCTGATCCTTTCTCGGGATCAGGCGTCGCTTAAGTCGGGAGGAAAAGCGATCGTGGTGATTTTTCGTTTATGCTGTAAGGGCGCGCGCGAGCGCGCACCTTGCAGGTGTAGCCCCCGAGCGAGGTCTGGCCCCCTCAGGGGCCGGGCGTCGCTCAGGTCGGGAGAAGGAATTTTCGTTCGCGAGAGCGAACTCATCCTTGGGACTTAAGGTTCTGCGACCCCGCGTTGGATCTCCTTTTGCGATTCCGTCCCCGAGTCCTCTGCTCGTCGCAGTGACCGGTCGGGGGTTCGGTTCGTCTTTGTATCGTTCCTCCAGCGCGTCCGGCCGCCGGACGAGGAGGTTGAGCCGAGCCACGCCTTACCTCGATGGCCGAGGCGTGACGCTCATCGAGCTGCTAACGGGTAAGTTCAAGTGGAGCCCCGGGATACCTTCGGGGGGATCCCAGCCGAACCGGTTGGCGGTTGGCCCCAATATTCCTAGTCGCCGTCCCACGTGGTTCTCAGATGCCGTTCGATAGGCTTCTGAGGGCTCGTTGCCTCTCTGCGGGGAGATACCCGTGGGTCGGATCGGACCGGGACTCGAACGCGAATCGTGATGCCCCTGGGCGGTCGGCCGCCTGGGGGTACTGGCCGCTAGCGGACCCATCACTCTTCACCCCTCACTCTGTTTTTGCCCTGAGCGGCTATCGAACCCATTCGCTGGGCCAGCCTTCGAACTCTTTGGGCCGTCGGGGCATGTTTCAGCCCATGTGTTTTCCTTACCTGGGCGGGCCTGGCCCGATAAGTCGAACCGTCGCTCGTTATCACGAAGTTACCTGAGCTGGCCCGGCCTGATAAGTCGAAGCGTCGCTCGGCGGCGTGCGATGGCGCTCGATCCGGCGGAGCCTGCAGGCGTGAGCAATAAAACGTGACGAGACGTTTACCTGCCTCACCTGGCGCGGGCGTGAATGGGGCGCGCTGCTCGAGGGGGCGCGCTGCGGGCGTCGTCGTCTCGGCCGAGCCTATATAAACGGACCCGCGGGCTTCGTCTGTTGCACTTACGCTTTCTGCCTCCTCGAGCTTCCGCTGTCTTGCGCACTTTGCTCCCAAGCCCTTTCGCCTTCCTTCGTCCTCGCCACTCCCGAGTCCCCCACAGCCACTTACTTCGCTCATCTTCGATGGCGTCTTGGGGGAAGTCCGACGTGCGGAGCACCCGCCTAGAGGGCCTGGTGAAGCGCGGCCTCCTCCGCGCGCGCACGGCGGTGGCGGAGTGGCTGGTGCCGGGCGACGAGACGCTGCCATCCCCGCCGGATGGCTACATCGTTTCGTTCGCGCCGTTCCATGAGCGCGGGTTCGGCGTCCCCGCGCATCGGTTCTTCCGGGGGCTGCTACACTACTACAACATGAGCTGCAGCACCTCAACCCCAACGGGATCCAGCACGTCGCCCTCTTCGTGGCGTTGTGCGAAGGATTCTTGGGGATCGAGCCCCATTTCGACCTCTGGCGGCATTTCTTCGCCGTCAGCTTGCTGAAGGCGGAGCGTGGGCCGGCGCCGATCGGGTGCGCCGGCATCCACCTTCGCAGCAACCGCTCCGCCGACTACGTTTCGGTGAAGCTGAGGACTTCCCACAGGGGCTGGCACGGCCAATGGTTCTATCTCAAGAACGACACCGCCGGTCCCCTGCGGGAGTTCACGGGGCGGGTCTTCCCGGTGGCGCCCGAGTCCTGGCGATGGGGTCCTCCGAAGATGGAGCAGACGATGCTGGATGGCCTTCTCGCGGCCATCGCGCAGCTGAAGGAGGCGGGCGTGCGCGGTGCTGGGGTCATCGCGGAGTACCACGCCCGCCGCGTCCTTCCGCTGGTGGCCCGCCCGCTCCGTCTGGACCAGATGGGGCCCGGCGTGGACGCGGAGGGGTCGGTGATGGCGGGAGCTCCCCCCTCCGAGTCGGAGCTCAAGCAACGCCTGAAGGAGACCCTCCCCCGGAGGAGGCCGACGTCGACTTGGACGACCATCCTCGGGCCCTTCCGTGGCCCGGGAGCGTCCAAATTGTAAGTTCTCCCCATCCTTAGCTTGTAGATCGTCTTTTTTCTTTTCTAGAGTCGATATTGACTATTTTGATGTGTGCCAGGAGGGCCTGGTCTTCCGCCGATCCCTCGTCCCCGTCCCGGAGGATGCCGCGGCCAGGGAGGCAAACCGCCTCGCCGCCGAAGAGCAGAAGCGGAGGAAGGACGCCGCGAAGGCGAAGAAGGTGGCGAAGCTCCAGAGGCGCAGTCGTCGCCAGGGGTCGGAGGAGGAGGAGAGCGACGACGACGACGACGACGACGGCGACGACGAGGAGGAGGAGGAGGAGGAGGTCGGCCCCCGTCAGGGGGGTCAGGGGCCGAGCGGGTCGCGCCCGCCGGCCCAAGTGCTGACATTGGAGCCCCTGAGGTCGGAGCCTCGGGGGCCGAGCGGGTCGCGTCCGCAGGTGGAAGAGAGGAGGCCCGAGGCTCGGAGGCCGGAGGCCTCGGGGTCGGGTCCCCAGGGTCCGGCCGCGACGCGCCCACAGGAGGAGCCACCGAGGTCTGAGCCTCGGAGGTCGGAGGCGTCGCCGAGTCGCGCCCCGGCCGTGCCCGCCGCGAGGACCGCGACAGCGGGAGCGGCGCCGAGGACGCCGACGCCGGCGGGGCCGTCGGCCGGCACGCCCTCGAGCGGGAGGGCGGCGCCCACGGCTGCCCCGGGGGAGCCCACGGCAGCGCGGGCGAGCGAGAAGCGCCCCGCCCTTCGGAGGGGCAGTCGGATCCGACCCCCAAGCGTCGTCGGGCGATGGCCATAGGGTAAGTAGTTTTGATTCTTTCTTTCTTTTCTTTAAGTGTTCTGCTCACCGCCGCTCGCTCGTTGTGCAGGGTCGGAGGGATGGCCCTGGCGTTGGCCACGGCGCCCAAGAAGGCGCTTGCGCGGCGCCCGTCCGCCGGTGCGCCAAGGGCCGGTGACCCGGAGTCGTCGGCGGCTGGTGAGGCCAGGGCGGTGGAGCCCCCGCGCGCGGTGGCGACGGCCGTCGAGGCGGCGCGGCCCGCGGAGCAGGAGGTGGCGGCGGCGGAGCCGGTGCGGGCGGAGGCGATGGTGGTGGCGCCGCGGGAGGCGCCAGAGGGCGCGGGCACCAGCGGGCCTGAGGCCGCCGTGGTACCAACGGCCCCCGTGGCCGAGGGGTCGGCGTCGGGGGGCGCCGCGGTGGGGTCCGTAGACCAAGCCCTCCAAGAGGAGCTTTCGGAGATGGTCGCGTTGGACAACATCGCGGCGTCACTCCGACATCGCCTCTCGAGGGGTCTCAGGAGGCGCCAGGCACTCGAGCGGCAGCTTATCGCTGCTCGCGGCGCGGCGGCGGATGCCCAGACCCGGGAGGAGTCCGCGGTCGGCCGACTCCGGGGGGCGGAGGAGGAGGCCCGTGTTTTGAGGGAGGAGCTGGAGTCCGCCCACCAGGCTCGCAACGCCGTCACCGTGGTGGCGGTGGAGAGGAGCCAGCAGGTGGGCGGGCTTCGGGCGGTGCTTCGGAAGGAGAGGGAGGCGAGGGTGGAGGCCGAGGGCGTGGCCGCCGACCTGGGAGCGGAGCTGTCCGACGCCCGGACAGCGGTGAAGAAGCTTCAAAAGGCGGTGGCGGGTATGTGGTACCCTTTCTCCTTTGCTCTTTTTAGCTTTCTTTTCCTTAGGCAGCGTGGTCTGACCATCGGACGATGTGTGCAGCGCTCACGGAGCAGGTGGAGGAGCGCGCACGGGAGGCGTCAAGGGAGGCACTCCGCCGAGGCGTCCACCGGGCGTTCGCTATCGCCCGGTCTCATTATTCCAGCATCGCGCTGGACTTAATGAGTCAGGGGTTCGCGCCCGGGTACACCGACGCGGAGCTGGACGAGATTGAAGATGAAGTCGCCCCCTTGGCGCACGCTCTGGCGGCGAGGATAGAGGAGGAGGATCGCCCCCCGACCCCGGAGCACGAGAGGCCCCCGACTCCAAAGCAGGAGCGGACCCCCGCCCCCAAAGAGTAGGAGTAGATTAGTTAGTATGTATCTAGGGTGTCCGAGGCCGAAGCGCCCGGACAGCTTGTAAAAACAAGTTTTTGTATCACAAGTGATTTTGACCTCGGCGGCCCGTTTCCTTATCACTTGCGTGAAAAAGCGCTCAGTCCCTCACTCGTCCGTTTATGTGTCCCCAAAGAATCGTAGGTCGTAGACAGGATCGACACTTAGTTTTTGCCGGTGAGCGACGTTGCCGTAGCCTTTCGCAGGCGGTAGGCGTTTCGCAGTCCGACCGACTCGACTTCGTGTTTCTCCTATCCGCGACCTATCTTCTCTGAGTCTTAAACGTTAGGTGGGGGCCGAGGCTCGGTGCAAAACGTAAGTCGCGGATAGGATCGATCGTTAGCTTGACTGGTGAGCGTTGTGGCCATAGCCCCCGTGGGCTTGTTAGCACTTTCGCGGTCCGACCAGTTCGATCTCAAGCTTTCCTATCTTTGACTTACTTGTTTTTGCACAAGTTTTTTGAAAACATGCGAGGGTCGGGCCGCGCACGTATTGCACATGGAATACATGCGCGCACCTTACAGGTGTTGAGCCCCCGAGCGTGGTGGGACCCCTGTGCAGCAGGGGTCGGACGCTGCTCGGGGGGTGTGGAAAACGGACAAGCTACGAGTTTTAGGGATAGAAACGACGTAGCTGTTCGATGTTCCAGGCGTTGTTGAACTCTTGTCCGTCCGCGGTCTGCAGCTTGTAGGTGCCGGGTCGGAGAACCTTGGCGACGATGTAAGGCCCCTCCCACAGCGGCGATAACTTGTGTCATCCTTGGCTGCTGGTGACGCGACGAAGGACGAGGTCGCCGACGTTGAACGCTCGCTCCCGCACGTTCCTTCTATGGTACCGGCGTAGTGCTTGCTGGTACTTGGCGGATCGGAGGAGCGCCACGTCTCGGGCCTCGTCGAGCTGATCCATCGCGTCTTCGAGGGACGTCTGGTTCCCTTGGTCGTCGTACGCCTTCACCCTCGGAGCACCGTAGTCGAGATCGGTTGGTAGGACGGCTTCGGAGCCGTATACCATGAAGAAAGGGGTAAACCCCGTGGCCCGACTAGGGGTCGTCCGCAGGCTCCAGAGTACGGCAGGGAGCTCGGCTGCCCACCGACCGCTGAATTGCTTCAGGCGGTTGTGGATCCGAGGCTTCAATCCCTGCAAATCATACCGTTTGCGCGCTCGACCTGCCCGTTCGTCCGGGGGTGCGCTACGGCTGCCCAATCGACACGGATATGGTAGTCGTCGCAGAATTTAAGGAATCGCTTTCCTGTGAACTGCGTACCGTTATCCGTGATGATGGAGTTTGGTACTCCAAAGCGGTGAATGATGTCGAGGAAGAATTCGACCGCTTCTTCTGGTCGGATCCTTGCAACCGGTCGGGCTTCGATCCATTTGGTGAACTTGTCAACGGCCACCAAAAGATGGGTGTAGCCCCCGGGTGCTTTCTTGAGTGGTCCGACCAGGTCGAGTCCCCAGACCGCGAATGGCCATGTGACGGGGATGTTCTGCAGCGCCTGTGCCGGCAGGTGGGTCTGCCGGGCGTAGAACTGGCAGCCTTGGCAGGTGCGCACGATATGCGCAGCGTCGTTGACGGCTGTTGGCCAGTAGAATCCTTGTCGGAAGGCGTTCCCGACCAAGGTCTTGTGCGCCGCGTGGTGTCCGCAGACCCCACCGTGGATGTCTTGCAGCAGCAGCTTTCCCTGTTCAGTCGGGATGCAGCGCTGCAAAATCTTGGTGAGGCTTCTTTTGTAGAGTTCCCCATTGATAATGACAAAGGACTTGGCTCGACGCGCGATGCGTCGAGCTTCCGTCCTGTCTGTGGGGAGTTCTCCTCGGACGAGGCAGTCGAGGTATGGGGTCCTCCAATCGTTCGGAGGGCCCGACCCTGATGCGGGTGCCTCGTCTATCTCCATAACGTCGGGTCCTGGAGGTGCGGGAGTCGATCCGACCCTTTCGCCTGGGGTCGACTCGTTGCCGACCCCTTTTGGGTCTTTGAGTCGGATCGACGGTTGGCTTTGGTCGTGGGAGAAGACCCCTGGCGGGATCTGATCCCGACCCGCCGCCATTTTCGCGAGGGAGTCAGCTTCCTCGTTCTGCCGCCTCGGGACATGCTTGAGTTCGAGACCGAAGAACTTGTGTTCGAGCTTGCGTACCTCTTGGCAGTACGCGTCCATGACATCGCTGTGGCAGCTTGACTCCTTCATGACTTGGTCGACGACGAGTTGGGAGTCGCCTCGAACTTCGAGACGTCGGATCCCCAACTCGTCGGCGATCTTGAGCCCATTGATGAGCGCTTCGTATTCCGCCATGTTGTTGGAGGCGGGAAACTGGAGTCGGATTGCATACCTCATGCGTACCCCCATGGGGGAGACGAGGACGAGTCCGACCCCTGCTCCTGCGCGCATCAACGAGCCGTCGAAGTAGAGGACCCAGTACTCTTGGTCGACGGGGGCAGTGGGGAGCTGGACCTCGGTCCACTCCGCCACGAAGTCGGCCAAGGCCTGGGACTTGATCGCTGTACGAGGGGCGTACGTGATTCCCTCGCCCATGAGCTCGAGAGCCCATTTCGCGGCCTTCCCCGTTGCGTCGCGGTTTTCGACGACCTCACGCAAGGGGGAAGAGGTGACCACCGTTACCGGGTGCGACTCGAAGTAGTGTCTGAGCTTTCTCTTGGCGAGGACGACGCCGTAAAGAATTTTCAGTATCTGGAGATACCGAGTCTTTGTGTCAGACAAGACTTCGCTCACGAAGTAGACGGGGCGTTGAACCTTGAGGGCGTGGCCCTCCTCCCTTCGCTCTACGACCAAAGCAGCGCTGACGACCTGAGTCGTCGCGGCGAGGTAGAGTAGGAGTGGCTCTTTCGGGGTCGGGGGCACCAGGACCGGTGGCTTGGACAGGATAACTTTTATCCTATCGAGAGCCTCCTGTGCCTCGGGTGTCCATTGAAATCGGTCGGATTTCTTCAGGAGCTGGTAAAGCGGGTGAACGCGCTCTCCGAGGCGTGAGATAAAACGGCTTAGCGCCGCCAAGCACCCGGTCACGCGTTGCACTCCCTTCAAGTTCTGGATCGGACCCATCCGGTTGATGGCTTCGATCTTCTCCGGGTTGGCTTCGATGCCACGCTCGGAGACGATGAATCCGAGCAGCATCCCCCTCGGGACCCCGAAAACACATTTTTCGGGGTTGAGTTTGATGCCGTTTGCTCGGAGCTTGGTGAAGACGCGTTCCAGGTCGTCGACGAGCTGGTCGGTCTTCTTGGACTTGACTACGATGTCGTCCACATAGGCTTCGACGATGTCTCCGATGAGCTCGTCGAAGGTTCTGATCATGCAGCGCTGATACGTAGCGCCTGCATTCTTCAGTCCGAACGGCATCGTGACGTAGCAGTACGAGCCGAACGGCGTGATGAAGGACGTCGCGAGCTGGTCGGACTCCTTCATCGGGATTTGATGGTACCCGGAGTACGCATCAAGGAAGCATAGGGTTTCGCACCCCGCGTTGAGTCGACTATCTGATCGATTCGTGGCAAAGGAAACGGATCCTTTGGACACGCTTTGTTGAGACTGGTATAGTCAACGCACATTCTCCATTTCCCGCTCTTTTTTCGTACAAGAACGGGGTTGGCTAACCAGTCGGGGTGATACACTTCCTTGATGAAGCCGGCTACCAGGAGTTTGGCGATCTCTTCCCCGATCGCTCTGCGCTTCTCTTCGTCAAAGCGGCGCAGGCGTTGCTTGACCGGGCGAGAACCCGGCCTGATGTGCAAGGCATGCTCGGCGACTTCTCTCGGAATGCCTGGCATGTCCGAGGGTTTCCACGCGAAGATGTCGATGTTCGCGCGGAGGAAGTCGACGAGCACGCTTTCCTATTTGGGGGAGAGAGAAGTCCCGATCTTC
Source organism: Oropetium thomaeum (assembly GCA_001182835.1). Taxonomy (NCBI): domain Eukaryota; kingdom Viridiplantae; phylum Streptophyta; class Magnoliopsida; order Poales; family Poaceae; genus Oropetium; species Oropetium thomaeum. The sequence continues at coordinate 20,100 of LFJQ01000533.1, forward strand.
GCCGTCTTGCCGTCGGCGTTGTCGGGGCAGAGCTGGATCTCTTTGACGCCCTCCGCGGGCTCAAAGGACCCAGCGCTGCGGTTGGAGTCGGGGGCGTCCTCGGTGACTTGCTGACGGATGACGGCGAGCTCCTCCGTCGCCACGGTGGCAGAGGCGAGCTCACCAGTCTCCGCCTCGCATTGGTAGGCGTGCTGGAAGGACGTCCCGACGGTGATCACCCCCTTCGGCCCAGGCATTTTGAGCTTGAGGTAGGTGTAATTGGGTACGGCCATGAACTTGGCGTAGCATGGCCGTCCCAGTATGGCGTGGTAGGATCCGTGGAATCCTACCACCTCGAAGGTGAGAGTCTCCGTTCTGAAATTGGACGGAGTCCCGAAAGTGACGGGCAAATCGATTTGCCCGAGAGGAATAGCTTGTTTCCCAGGGACGACGCCATGGAAGGGTGCACCGGTCGGGCGAATGCGCGCCCGGTCGATGCCCATGGCGTCGAGGGTCTCGACGTAGAGGATGTTGAGGCCGCTGCCTCCATCCATAAGCACCTTGGAGAGGCGCTTGGTGCCGATGATAGGGTCTACCACCAACGGGTACTTGCCTGGTTGCGGTACGTGGCTGGGGTGGTCTGACCGGTCGAACGTGATCGGAGACTCCGACCACTTGAGGAACGACGGGACGGCGGGCTCAGCTGCGAACACCTCACGGCGCTCCAGCTTGGCCCGACGTCGGCCACCGTGTGGCGCCGGCCCAGAGACGATCATAAGGCAGCCGTCCGTCTCCGGGAAGTTGTCGTCGCCGTCGGCGGCGTCGACGTCGTTGCTGGTGTCATCGGGAGCCTGTCTGGGCTTGCCTTTCGGCTTGCCCTTCTTGGCCTCCTCGGCCAGGAACTTCTTCATCAGCGAACACTCTTTGTATAAGTGTTTCACTGGGAAGGCGTGGTTGGGGCACGGCCCGTTCCACTTCTTTTCGAAGTGGTCCGGGGTGTCCTCCGTGGGTGCCTTGGCACCCTTGCGATCCGCGGCAGCGACCATCCGTTCTCCGGACGGACGCGGCCGATTCTTCTTCTTCTTCTTGCTCGGGGGGTCGGAGGAGCCTCCGCCGGCTGTCTCGACCCGCTTACCTTTGGCGTCTTGGGCGCGATCGAAGATCGCACCCACCGCCTCCTCGCCAGAGGCGAAGCTGGTCGCGATGTCCAGCAACTCTCTGGCGGTCCGGGGACTCTTGCGCCCTAGTTCGTGAACTAGGGAGCGACAGGTCGTCCCGGACAGGAATGCGCCGATGACATCGGCGTCACCGACGTCCGGCAGCTCATTGCATTGCCGGGAGAAGCGCCGGATGTAATCCCGGAGCGACTCTCCCGGTTTCTGCCGGCAGTTCTTGAGGTCCCAGGGGTTCCTGGGCGGTTGTAAGTCCCTGGAAGTTTCCAACGAAAACCTCCTTGAGGTCAGACCAGCAAGTGATCTGGTTGGCGGGGAGATGCTCGAGCCACGTCCTGGCCGAATCGGCCAGATACAGTGGCAAGTTGCGGATGATGAAATCGTCATCCTCCGCGCCCCCAGCCCGGCATGCAAGGCGATAGTCCTCGAGCCACAGGCCAGGGTTGGTTTCCCCCGCGTACTTTGGCAGTTGGCCGGGGGTCGGAAGCGCCGCGGAAATGGCGCACTCCGAATGTGAGGACTGAAGACCCTCGGCCCCGGAGCGTCCGGGCTAGGGCTTCGATCCTCATCGTTGTCGTAGCGTCCCCCTCGACGCGGATGACGCGATCGGGAGGTGCCATCGTCGAACTCCAGGCGGCGCCGCCGCGCATCCAGGGTGGCGCGGGCGTCCCTGTTCGTCCCCAGACGACCGCGGACGGAGGCTTTCGCCGTGCCATCCGCTGCTGGGGGAGTCTGGTGGACAGACGTGTTCTGGGCACGTTGTCCACGCAGACGCGACAGCGAGCTCTCAGCTTGCTGCACTGCCGCGCGCTCAAGTAGCGCCTCAGCCTCGCGCTGGGCGCGTCGGGCTTCCGGCGTGACAGGCTCAGGGAGGCCCCTGAGCAATGCCGCCGCCGCGGCCAGGTTCTGGCTCGCCCGTGGGAAGCGGGGCGGCCATCGTCACGACTTGCGACTCGTAAGTCGTCAGTGCGGGTGTGTTCACTGGACTCGCTCTGAGCGAGCTCGTGATCAATCACCGCACGCTCCTGATCCAGCTGACGCTGGACCTCCAGGAGTTCCTCCCTCCGTGCGCGCAGTCGTTCTGACTGCACGTCACGGGTGGGGTCCCGTCCTGCGGGCCAGAAGGCTCCGCAGGGCGTTCGCCCTCCGCAGCGGGAAGATCTTCTGCTCGTATCATGAGGCACTCTCGTGAGGGGTGGCGACTCCCCTCAATGCACCCCGCGTCGGAGCCTTCGCTCGACGCTCCATCCAGGAGGTCGAAGAAAGACTCGGACGCGCAGCCCACCATAGCCACGAACTCGTTGTTCGCGGTGCATGGAGCTGGGAGCGTTGACGCCCGGGACATCGTGCCATCGAGAGGCGACGCACGCCCGGGGTCAAGCGAGGCAACCGGTGGTGCCGCTGCACCGGCCAGTGCCAAAGCGCCATCGGAGATGGCGACGAAATCGAGGCTCCCGAAACGCACGTGTGTGCCGGGAACCCAGGTGCTTGCGCGGCTAGCCATCCGAACAAAGAGAGGGTTTGACGAAAAACACGCACAAAGAACCCCTTCCTGGCGCGCCAACTGTCGGCGTTCGTTGTGGCCGACGAGTAATTAGTATCGTGGGAGTGCGTGTTTTGGTTCGGATGGTTCGCGAGAGGACACAAGGATTTATACTGGTTCGGGCAACGTGCCCTACGTCCAGTTCGATGAGGCTGCTCGTGTTACTCGCGACAGTTTGTAGAGGGGGGTTACAAACGGGCGAGAGAGGGACGAGCTCCCAAGTCTCTGGTGTTCTACGTGTGGTATTATTTCGGGTAGCCTAATGTTCAGCTGCCCGTCGTTCTCTCCCGCCTCCCCCTTTTATACTGCAAGGAGGGAGGTGGGCGTACAGAGGGTCGGCGCGAGGGAGTGGGCGACGGCATGGCCGTGCGTCCTGTAGGCCGCGCTGTTGACGCTCAGACTCTGTGCCGGCCGCTGTGGATGACGTCGCAGACATGACGATGCTTCTCCGGTCGGTGGCGCCACAGGGATGGCCGTCAACGAGGGAAGTCTTTTCAGCATGGTGGAGCGTCCTCCGACGAGGGGTTGGAGGAGAGAAGGACCAGTCGCCGTTGCTTCCGTACCTGGTCAGAATGTCAATCGTGGCCGTCCCGTCCCGGTAGAAGGGATGGGCTTTGACGGGGGTCGTTCGCATAGTGACGGCCTTGCCCTCACTGTGCGACGTGGGCGGTTACCGCCCACTTGTACGGGGGGCTTCGGTAGCCACGGGAGTCGTTGAGCTTTTATCACTCAACCACTCAGTGCCAATCGCCTTTGTTGCGGTAGGCGGCGCTCCCGACCCCTGAGGGTCGGGAGGGAGCGATTCGCCCGACCCCTGGGGTCGGGCGAGGCGGGCTCTGGCACGAGCTCCCGACCCCGTCATGGTGAGGTCGGGCGCCTGAGTCGAGTGGCGGATGATCCGACCCCGGTCGGGGGGTCGGGCGAGGCGGACCTGTCTGTGGGCCCGAGCCACTGTACGCGCGTCGTGGCATAGAGGTCGGGCGAGACGGAGGTCGCTCGCTGCTTTATACGTAAAGCAG
>LFJQ01000534.1:0-23783 GCA_001182835.1 Oropetium thomaeum
TGAAAATGTATTTAATAACCAATTAATTTTTGATAGAAACTAATTATGATTTCATTAGAAAAGTATAATGGTGACCATAAAACAAGTATGCCTAGTACATATAAAACAAGTAACGCATGCATGGTGCACAAAATCCAATCAGAACTAGTTTTTAAAGGTGCACGGATGTTTTTACGTGACGGAAATTAAATTGAAATTAACAATAATTCTTTGAGACTATGAGTGCAAAAACATATCTATTGTAACTTTGTCAATTCAAGTATAAAATTTACGGGTGTAAATAACATGTTTTTACACTTTCAACTTTGGTAAAAAGAAATCAAATAAAGGTTTTACATGTTAAATTGTAGCCAACTACGTCCGATTATAAAAAGCAATTATGAATTCAAATTTTTTTGACATGTATTAAATCATTTGGAATTATGATTAGGTTTTTAAGAGTGTAGCTAATAGGTTTTATAAGTTCGAACTGTAAAACTATTACAAATACATGTTTTTACAAACCATTTAGTCGCAAGTCCAATGTTTAGAGTTTGTAAAACCTTCTTTTATATTTATAGAAAAAAATTTATTTCATCACGGCACCAAATCATTACCAACGAAAAATTATATATCAGGTGATGTAAACTTATTACAACTTTATATTGGAGGGTTTAGAGATCCCTTTAAATTAAAACTTTTACCGTTCAAATACTTTTTTACACTTAAAATACAACTTTCTTAGATTGATAAAATTCGACAATACCAGTTTTGAAAATGCATGAACGTTTTTACACAATAGAAGTACAACCACGCTTCTTTGACACTGGATGCGAGAACATACCTATTGCAATTTTCTCAATTTAAGTATCGATTTTACGGGTGTAAGTAACATGTTTTTACACTTTTGACTTTGATAAAAATAAAATCAAACAGATTTTTATATGTCAAACTGTATGATTATAAAAAATAGTTTGAATTAACTTTTTTTCATAATTATTAAATTCTTGGGCATAACGATCAAGTTTTTATGATCATGGCTAACAGGTTTTTCAAGTCCGAAATGTAAAAATGAGACAAAAATAACTTGTAAGCAAACTGGTAAGAAAAGAAATAAAAAACTCACGCATCCCACCTCTCCCACGTGCGTTTTAAATGTGCTTCCGGGTAGGATGAATTAGACGTCTGGTCAACCAAGGCTCGCTTAATGGCACCATCTATTTTTACGATGAAAATATAAATATTTTACAATTATGATAATTATTTACAATTTAGACCTGGGTACTAAATAAGATATATATATATATATCATTTTATAAAAATAATTAAATTATATGTTGATTTAGTATAGGACTCCTAAGCAACTAAGGAAATTTTGCCGTTTTCATTTCCTCAGGAGCGCGAGGGCATCGCTCGAGGTAATAAAACATTGCAGCACAACCAATCCGACAGGGGACTTGCTTGCTATACCTCGTCGTTCGTACTCGATTTCTGGTGAGCATCGTATAGCTGTACACAACGTGTGAATGCTTGCATTGACCCCCCCACTCACACACACACACACACACCACACACACACACACAGCAGAAAGAAAGAAAGAAAAGCGAATGCCTTACTGGCAAAATGATTGAGTAAACTGAAATCCTTTAGTACAGACAAAAACTTTTAATAAGTATACTTTTTTTTTGAGAAAACATTTAAGAAGTACATTTAAGCAGTACTTGATTGAGTAGAACAAGGCGACAGCACCAGCAGAAAGCTCTCCGACGAAGCCTAGCCTCGTGACCACGTATGTCGATGACCGGTGGTCCAATGTACAATGTGTTCCAGTTCGACCCCGCTTGTCATTCAATAAAATACGATGTCACATGCCTGTCCTACAAGCTACAAGATCCATCCATCTCTCTCTCTCTCTTCTGAGCGCCGCTGGTTTCATCCGGCATCACCTCACCGAACCCTTATAGCCCTGTCTCTCCTTCCTCTCTTTGCAACCACATCTCACAGCCGCAAATCCACAAGAGAAAGATCAAGCTGCCGACCGAGAGGCTCGTGCACCGCGGAAATGGATGCTGGGAAGAAACAGGTGCAAGTTCCCCTGGAGAGAGCCGAGGAGATCGTCACTCCCGGTGGCGACGGAGGAAACGACGCTATGAGGAAGAATCCCCATTAGGTGACTTTTCAGATCTCTAAGTCGACGGGTTCTTCTAGTAGCAAACATGCCACCAAGAGGAGGAGGAGCGGCCAGGAGAGGCGGAGATTGTTGTCGCCTCTACTGAATGAGGATGATGGTGAGAAGAAGGAGCTGCATCAAACGACACTACAACAAGAGAAGATGGTGGATGTGGATGTTGTCGAGTTGTCAGACACAAGCGATGACGATGATGAGCAGGGGGGTTTGCAGAAGAAGAAGGGGGTGGAGGAGGAGTCCTCGATGGTTGCAGAGGAGTCGAGCTTCAATGTCCAGCAGCATGTAGTAGAGGAGACATCACCACCGGTTATCACGGAGGTCATGCAACAAGAGCAACAGACTGTGCCGGTGGTTGTTATCAAGGACGACGACAGCGACGATGACGATGAGTACAACACTGTTAGGGTACGGAACTTCAAGGGGTTACACATTTTGTGTGACGCGGCCATAGCTGACGACGACGGCGATGGAGGAGTTGGGAGCCGGACACGGTCACGCAACAAGGAACGCCGCCGTCAGGGGAAGGTAGGGACTCCAAGCAGTTCTTCTGGTTGAGGGACGTCTAGTGATCCTGTTAATCTGTAGTAATCTACAGTGAAATTCGCGCGAGGCACCTTTCAGTCACATGCATGTGTTTCTTGTTGCAATTAGGAACAGTGCTATTTCTAGCTAGATTGTTCTCTAGACCGAGTCAAGTTTGTTTTAAGACTATTTCATATTTTTATTTGCTTGATGTCTAATCATGATGGTTAAAGTTGTGTAATGATGATTATCTTTAATGTTTGGTGGTTTATATGAAATGTATGAGTCTTGCATAAAGTTGTTGTGTCACAATGCAACAACAATCTAGGGGAATTCATGCATAAAGATCAGAATCCTTGCAAGCTAGGAAGAATGTAAAGGAGTTGTTTTTCAGGATATAAATTGACTTGCGGTTTTGTTTGTTGTCAAATCACTGATATTTAACCTGTTGTGTAATCTTATCCTGACCCTTCTAAAAACCTTCATAGAAGAAAATATATCTATCGTCATTGAACGATATATAGGTGCTGAGCATCGAGGCATTTTCAATTAATACTAATATAGAGAGATTGTTTATAGTGATCCTGTAAATCTGTAATCTGCAGAGAAATTCGAGGCACCTGTTGAGTCACAAGCATGTTTATTGTAGTTTTCTTGTTGCAATACCCAATAATATCTTTATTTCTAGATTGTTCTCTATAGCTAACTAGACCGATCGAGTCAAGTTTGTTTAAGATTGTTCCTCTAGTTTATTCAAAAAAAAAAAGTTTGTTTAAGATTATTTCATAGTATTTTTATTTGCTTCATGTCTTCAATATCAGTTTCTCTTTTCGAAAAAAAAATCAGTTTCTGGTCATGATGGTTAATAATGATTATCACAATAATCGGTGGTTTATATATCTGGAATGTATCAATCTCTCTTGCATGTTTGCTTTTTTTTTTTTTCCAAGTTTTTATGTCACAAACAACAATTCATCAGGAGAGTTCATGCATGAGAGATCGAAGCACCATGCAGGATAAGAATGCAAAGGAACATTTCAGGATATGAATGGACTTGCGGTTTTGTTTGTTGTCATCAAGTCATTGAGATTTAAACTTGTTTTGTAATCTTATTCTCGCCCTTCTATACAAACACCCTTTTTTGCAGGGTACCTTCTGTACAAACTTATGGGGCCCTCATCAATTGACGGTAACACGTTTGAGTATTCTTTCTCTCTCCTGTATGATGCTTGTCACAAAAAATGCAACTCGAAAAGCTTATTGCTTGCTAGTTGCAGTGATAGTAAAAAGTTGATGGCAGATGAAACCCAATAAAAAGCTTCAACAAAAATATATAGTTGTATGATCTATACAATGCTACTATTCGTTGCGATGTCGTTGTTAGTTCAAAAATAGTTTATTTATTTATTTATTTCTATGTAAGGCACAACGGTTAAATGTGGTTGTTCTAATAGGGCAACTTCAACAGATACCTAAACATAAATGGATTAATATAAATTCAAGTTAGTGGATAGTGGATACATATCAATTTAAAGTTAATTATCATATATAAAATGGTGTGTAATGTGTGCTTCCATCAATTTAAAGTTAATCATCACATATACACTATCTCATAAAATGGTCTCTTCTTTCATTTTTTTTTCTAATATAATGGAATTTCTTTTTTTCGTCTCTGTTGGTCCGGGTGAATTTTTTAGCATTTTATAGCTGTTAACTGACATGAAGTTTAGAGTTTGCCACTTGGATCAGTTTGTATGAAGTCTTCGATCGGCATATGTTCTCTCACGCACCAAAGAATGTTTGGAATTGGTTGGACTCAGATCCGATATAAGGGTGGCACTTTACTAAGAGTGGCAGCAGATACTATCAGAGCCAGAGCTCTTAAACCCCATCCACTAATCTCCCGCTGCTAATCCTGGTGCGGGTGGTTAACTGCCGCCCTTAACATGCCTCATCGCGTCCCACTTGTCGCCTCCTCGACCCTCTCCCTCCAAATTTTCCTGGCTTCCTCGTCTTCTTCGCTAGCTCTCGCATCCGATTCAGTTCAGCCTCCTCCGCACCGGCGGTTCCGGTGCCAACTCCTAAACCCCGACCGCGCCGCGCCGTGCCGTGCTGCTACGCCTTCTCCTGTAAGACACTTCTATTTTTCTTTGTTTCTTAGCCTTTTCTTTTTTGCAATCTTTCCCCCTCCATCCTTGGAGACTTGAACCTACATTTTTGCTGCATTGTTGGTTGATTTTTCTCCACTTCTATAATCTCCTATTTGATCATGCGTCATCTTAATGAATCGTTTTTCTGATGCCTTTCGTTCATTTTTTCCTGCAGCGACTTAAGGGATGAGGTCAAGTTGTGGCGCTTAATCTCCCAATTGATTTAAGATAAAATTGCTTGCATTTTCTGAATCTGATTGCCTGCATTTAAGATAAAGCTTCAAACTTTTTGTTTGGGGCGCAGTGTCGAACCGGAGTGAGGATATAATATATGTACAGGAACCAATTCAGACCGGATCGCTTCAACGATACCGCCACCGCCGCCCTAAGGCCCGGCCGCGGAAGCAGCAGCGACACTCACCATTGGGTCGTCTCCGGTGGCCGCGGGAGCGCGGCTCCGGCTGCGCGGCCGCCGTCACCACCCTACCGGAGGTGAGAGATTTCTAATGAGTCTAGGGCCTATATGACAAAACGTGTCAGTGTTTACAAATTACTCCAAGTATGCAAATTTTTCTAATGAGTATGTTTTGGGTTTGGTTTCCCAATTGCATTTGCAGTGGGAGGCCCAGAAGCGTGCAGCAGCAGTACAGGCCACCGTCACCGGCGGCAGCGCTGGCTCAGGGGAATGCCATTAGCGATACTCCTGTAGAGAGTGATGCTGCTGCTTCTGGGCATACGGGGACAGTGAGCAAAGGTTTGACTGCTGGTGCTAACTAAATGTGATTTAATCCTTTTTATTGGTCATTGTCCCGTTCCTTAATTTAGTCTGGTTATGGGGTGTGGTCACATGGAATTTCATTGGTTTAATTGATGCTCCCCCCTATCTACCTCTTAGTACGAATTACATATGGAATTGATGAGATCTTACGGTTAGCAAAATCTCATACATTAACTCTCATTTGCTAGCTTCCTTTCTTATCTTAGTGAAACTATCTGAGGTTCTTTTTTCTTTTTTTTTTTCCTCTAGCATCTTTCGGGTCACTGGATAATCTGAAACCTTCCAAGGTGCCTGCTCAGAGTAATGTCCTAAGCTCAGCATCTAGTGAAGGAACTAGCTGGGCTGCAACTTCCCCAACCCCAAAAATACCCACGAAAGGTTATCCTGTTTCTTATGAATTTTGGGCATATAATATGATTACAATAGCAGGCCATCTAGTTCCTTTATGGCCATTTGTAGCATTGGACAATATAACATCGATCTCTTCTGAATTCCGATGTTGAATATATGTTTGGCCCAGGATATTCAGCTACTGCATTCACTCTTCAGTTTGGAACTTTTAGCCCAGGGGCCATCGACAAACAAGTACGCCATTTGTAATCAATCATCACTGTTTTGAAATTTTGTCCATGAAGCATTGCATTGGCACACAATTCATGGTTATCTTCTTGCAGTGTACTACCTACAAATCCTCAGCCTTTCCAGATCTGGATGGGATGAAGTATGAAAAGGTCTGCTAGTTTTTCATGGTTTACTACTAGCTCTGAGTGTATTTATTTGGGATTACTCCCACGGGATCATCCGCTTGAAAATTGTTGGATCATCCGTCCAATGCTTTAAATGTTAAACTTTCTAATTAGGAAAAAGAAACTAGGATGCTTGGATGTTGTGACACCCCGATCCAGGGCTTAATAGGATTAATAGGATACTCGTATTAACAAGTTGCAACTTTTTTCCGGTAGCCTAGCTCCGAAAACCTCCGAGGTTAAGCGTGCTTGGCCTGGAGCAATTTCAGGATGGGTGACCGACCGGAAAGTTATTCCTGGATGCGCACGAGTGAGGACAAATGTGCGTAGAAAAGACTTGTGTTGGTCTGTGAGTCCAGCCTATGTCCTATAAAAAGCTACCTGATGTAAGCGGACCCGGCCTTAAGGAGGCGGGACATTACATAATGGTATCAGAGCCGACTCTCGCGGTTTCACGGGCGCGTGCGTCGTAGTTGCGCAGGCATGGTGTGCATGGCCGGTGTGGATCCAGAGTGGTCACATAGCATGACACATGCGCTGGCACTGGACACATGGACGTAGCTAAGAGAGAACGTTCCTGGCTTGGGAGTGACCGACGAGGACGTCGTTCTCTTAAGGGGGTGAGTATGTGACACCCCGATCTAGGGCTTAATAGGATTAATAGGATACTCATATCAACAAGTTGCAACTTCTTTTCCGGTAGCCTAGCTCCGAAAACCTCCGAGGTTAAGCGTGCTTGGCCTGGAGCAATTTCAGGATGGGTGACCGACCGGAAAGTTATTCCTGGGTGCGCACGAGTGAGGACAAATGTGCGTAGAAAAGACTTGTGTTGGTCTGTGAGTCCAGTCTATGTCCTATAAAAAGCTACCTGATGTAAGCGGGCCCGGCCTCGAGGAGGCGGGACATTACAGATGTCCACTAATGGAATCAGAATTATTCCATATAAGGCTTGAATATAAAAATTGCATACTTCTATTCATCATATTGTGTTTTCAAATGGTGATTGACACTTTCATTTGCACATCACTACAGTATAACCATGATCCTGATTAACTATCATACTTGTGCGGATCCATATAGATTTGTAATTTTGGGTCAACATGTTTATCGTTTTGTGAATTATTAGCTGTTACAAGTATCATATATCTGCTTCTTGGTACACAACCTTTGTACATTCATGTGATACTTATATTTGGTAATTTCAGGCCCATTGTGGATTGTCTGACAAGCCTAATAATATTCCTCCATCTCCTGACGAAGAGCAGCAAAGGCATGACTCAATAGATGACCTGGTTACCGATGGACAAACTGATTTAACTGACTAATAGGACAATGTGTCTGGTCCAGAACATCATGAAAAGCGATTTTTGAAGTCTCTTACGTCACCTAGCAAAGCTCCTCTTCTTACTCGCTTTCAGTGGATTTTGCAACCTTTATAACTTAATTATACATTGGGTGGTTGTAGGTGTGCATGGAACCATGCGAGGTGTTACCCAAAACTCCATCTTCCCCAACTCACCAACAATGCCAAAATCAAGAAGGAAAAGATAGAATCAATGATAGTCGGCCTGACACTACATACAAATATCGTGATGCCAAGCCCAAGATGACTGTGCAGATTCCAGCTTCATACCTAACATGGCACCACCGCCAATAATGAATCCAGTGCCTGGGAGGCCACTGCCTTTGGCTTTCCAGCAGAAACAGACTCAAGTACCTGTTGAATTTAGGGGCCCAGGTTTACAAATGCAGACTATTGGTTCTGTGGCTAGCTCCTTGCCCGTGAAAAATGGCTCCGCCTTTGAGTAATGCATCTCACATGCAACCATTGTTTGTTCATGGCGATCAGCCCCATGCATTGCATCAGCAAACATTCATTCACCAAGGACAAGGCTTCATAGGTGCACCTCCAACTAATGGTCACCCTTCTCAATTTGGTAATATGAGAATGGCACAAGAGTTATCTCAACAACAGTCTAGAAGTGGTGATGCAAAGATCAAAATCACACATCCAGAGACACACGAAGAGTTGATGTTGGATAGACATGGTCACTCCTTCATTGGTATTCCAGCTTCTGGGCAGATGCCTTTGCATAATAACAATCAGGTACACCAGCCTGTTCAAACCTTTCCACCACTTCAGAAGGTCTATTATCCCAGACCAGGAACATATAATTCTGTACCAATTTACCTTCCTAACACCAATAGCGCCTCTCTTGCAACAAGGAAACTTTCGTCCCGAATGCAACCACCAATGCATAGTTTTGATTCACCTAATAGCAATGTGTCAATTACTTCCATTAAACCTTCACTACCGAGCCATTGGCTTGATACTAGTTCAATGCCACTGAACAGTTTGCAAAGTGCTTCAGAAGTTATGAATTTGAAAAGCTTGCTTAGACCAAGCTCATCTCCTCCGGTTCAAATCGAGCTAACGGCCTATTGCTTTTCATGCTAATAAGAATAAGGTATCAACAAGCATGAGGATTAGTGGGGAAGAAACTCACATATCAAGATCTTCTAGTGAAGATTCCAGATCAAGTCAGCAACGCAATTGCAAGATTGGTTTGGAAATTTCTTCAAAACAAGAAATTATCATTCCTGAAAGTAATCCCAAACTTCAGGATGCAATTTCTGATGCAAGTTATAAGTTGATATCTCAGGCAACTTCAACCCAGCAGGCACAGGCTGGACATGCTTCACCAGGTCATGTCACACAAATAGAAGGCCCTCAACATATCTCCATCAGCGGTAACCTACCTTTGGCTTCTACTGCAAGATATATACCTTCAGTAAATGCAAAACCTATTGTGATGAGAGAATTATCAGTGACATTGACAACTTCATCATCCCATGCAAAAAGTGAGTCATCATATACCAAGGCTTCTAATAAAACTGAGTGTCATTCTGACTGCAAATTCATTTGTTTCTACTACTGATGGGACGTCACTGGCTGACAGGAATTCTAGATATGATAGCAGTAGCATATTGGGGAAGCTTCCATTGATATGTACACAAGAAATGTTGCAACCAGAACCTACACGATCTAGTACATTCAGAAAAGTGAATACCTTTGATGGTTCAGTTCCACAGCAAAACCAGGATTTTATGACAGAAGAACATGTAGAAAATGATAAGGCAATGTGTTTCAAGTCAAAGACATGTGCGACCATAGCAAGTGCTTTGTGTGGATTGAAGGATGACGCTGGTATTGCTACATCTGTAAGAGTTCATCTACATCATGAATCAGTACATCCAGACCCATCTATATTAATTGATATCAAGAGTGCAACCACTGTTTCCAATACAGTGAGCTCTCAGAAGAAAGCTGAAAAGGAAAATATTGATTCGGAGATATCAAATCCTTTGTCCACTGTGGCTGCTTCGGTAGTGCAAACAAAAAATTCTGTTTCGGAATCAACCAAGGCCAAAAGTAATTGTGTTCAAAGGAAACGGCAAAAGGAGATATTTCCTAAGGCAAGTGGACAAAGGTACTCTCATCTTGATTGTGAATTCAGTTCGCTGACTGAGATTGAAACATTTAATGCATTAGAGGACGTCCAGGGCTCCTATACAACTGACTCAAAGAACTCTACATTACATACTAAGAAAGAGATTTCATATGTTGAGCATGATAGTTCGAACAGACCTGACTTGATCCACTGGGAAGATGGGGCTGACAACTCTACTGAAAAGTTGGTATTGTTTGGATGTGTGTATTCTCATAGCGGTCCAGGAGTAAACAAAGATAATGATGATTTGGATCACAAAAAGTATTCACGGGATTTTCTTTTAACATTTGCAAGAGAGCTGCATCCATCTTCCCGCAGGTTTCAAGATAGGATTTGATATTTCCCAATCAATAATGAATATAAATGTTAGGGATCGATTCAATGCCAATAGTGAACTTAACCCAACCCACAGAGGGATAAAAGATTGAGTTTCAGCAACTTTTCGAGTTAGACGTCATATGGCTGGGAGGTTTGATGATGATAAGTGGAAAAAACAGTTTCCTTCACAAAACCAGTCATTTAGTCCATATAGCGGTGAGATGGTCTCCAAAGCTATGAAAGAAGTAGTATCTCAGTGCAGCATATCACATGGTACTTTTGATGAGAGGTGGCCACATGGAACTAGTGTTCAGTGTATGTCATCACCTTCACAGGTGTCTACGCCACTTATGCACAAAGCTGAGAAGAAATATGAATTGGTAAGGTATCTGATGAGGAAGAGGCAAAACAAAGGCAGCTGAAAGCTATCCTGAATAAGTTAACTCCCCAAAATTTTGAAAAACTTTTTGTGCAGGTCAAGGGATTGAATATCGATAATATAGCCACTCTTAATGGTGTCATTTCTCAAATATTTGACAAAGCCTTGATGGAACCCACCTTTTGTGAGATGTATGCTAGTTTCTGTTTCCACTTGGCTGGTGACCTTCCAAATTTTATGAAGGGTGATGAGAAAATCACTTTCAAACGACTGCTTTTAAATAAATGCCAAGAAGAATTTGAAAGAGGGGAGAGAGAGCAAGCTGGAGCAGATAAATCTGAAGGAGGTGGAATGAAACAACCTGAAGGGGTGAGAGAAGATAAACAGATTCAAGCAAGGAGGCGCCATGCTAGGAAATATTCGATTAATTGGTGAATTGTACAAAAAGAAAATGTTGACCGAGAGAATAATGCATGAATGCATACATAAACTGCTAGGTGAATATCAAAACCCAGATGAAGAAGATTTAGAGGCTCTGTGCAAACTGATGAGTACAATAGGGGAGATGATAGATCATCCTGGGGCAAAGGTGCATATGGATTTCTATTTTGACCTTATGCGGAAGATGTCAGAAAACTGTAAGTTATCATCCCGTATTAAATTTATGTTGGAAGATGTGATTGACCTTAGAAAAAACAAGTGGAGGCAAAGAAGGAAAGTGGAAGGGCCAAAAAAGATAGAGGAGGTCCGCAAGGATGCAGTAAAACAAAAGGTGGGCCAATCAACTAGGATTAGTTCTTCTCGTGGCTATAATTCATCAGTTTCCAGCATTAGCCGCGGGAGGAGAGCAGGACCTCCATCAGATAATAGTATGCATGAATGTTATGCCTTGACTTCTCGTATAGCTTCTCAATTTTGTACTAATGGATCCCAGAATGTTAGCCTAGATGCCCGATATAAATGTTCAAATAAAGCCTTACCAGTTCCACTCCATCAAAGGCATGCTAATAAATCCATCCACCTCGGTCCTCCAGGTGACTTGGGAAGAGAAATGTCATTTTGTGGGAAGTCACTGGTTTCAAATGAGATTTTGCCAGAAGCTCCTTCAAATAGTCATCATGGTCAAACACCCCAAAACTCAAGAGGAGGTTCATTTACCAGTGCAGCTAGGAATAGAACAGACTTCAAAGCCAGTACTGATGCTCACATAAATCATTATTGGGGAGCAACAGATCAAGGTTCATCTGCACTGTTGGCTGTCAGACGAACACATACATCCTCCATGGTTGGCAAGAGTGTGTGTGCTGCAGTACAAACATCCCCTGAAGATGTTCTTCAAGAAAAATCTATATAACAATCAAAGAGTTCTACAGGCAAGCTCCCATCTGTCATGCTTCTTTTACATGTTGCCAAAGCTATATTCTTATTACTTGACTATTTATTACGAAATATATCCTAAGAAATAGTATCTATCTACTCTCTATTTTACGATTGTAGTATCCATCTATTCATAGCACCTTAGCACTTTCGTTTAGGTTGTTTCCTGGAAGCGACAGTACAGATGAATGTGCAGCTATTGACCTGGGAAAACGTTGGATTTCCACTATATGGTATTCAATAATGCTTTGTTTATATGTAATGACGGTTTTCTTTTGTCATGCTTATATTACTTAGATCTTTGGCAGCTGCGCATCTCTTTACCTGGGGTAGCCCAACTCACCTGCTAGTACAATTGGACCAAATAATAGGTCTGTTCTTATATTTATCCAGTTTTGTGATGGTATTTTCCAACCATGGTTCATTGTCTTATATAGCATTAGTTGCATCAGTTTACAGTTACAAGGGTATTTGGTGTAAGAACAAATTTCTGTATATCATGACTCAAAATGGCAATAGATAAAGCGGCATGAATGGGACTGCCTATTTATAGCATAGACTTGATACTTGTGGGGAACTGATTGGCCAAGAGAAGGATATGCCTAGACCTGCTCTTTTTTTTAGCGAGTGTACCTGCATGTTAGCAATATATCAGAATTGCACTAACATGATATTTCGTGCACCCAGTGCTAAAGATGAAGAGGAAGTAGCTCTGTGCATGAAAGAACTCAGTGCTCCCAGTTTCTACCCTTCACTTGTGTCGCTCTGGATTAATGACTCATTCGAAAGAAAAGAGATGGAAAGGGAAGTCTTGGCCAAACTTCTGGTTGACCTGTGTAAATCTGAAGAGAATTTGCTGAGCAAGAAGCAACTACTCCAGGGGTATTGTGCACTTCCATAAAACCATAGTTCTTTATATAGGGGGGGCCTTGGTGCCCTCGCATCAAAGTCAGTAGTAACGGTCTGTTTTTCTTTTGTCAGGTTTCAATATGTTCTGTCAACCTTGGAAGATGCTGTGACCGATGCTCCAAAAGCAACCGAGTTCTTGGGCCAACTATTTCGAAATTTTGGAAGATGCTGTGACCGATGCTCCAAAAGCAACCGAGTTCTTGGGCCAACTATTTGCGAAATTTATACTGGAAGACGTGATCTCAATGACGGATATAGGGGGTTGCTGCAGGAGCGCAATGGCAAGGAAAAACTGTCTGGACGCCACCCCCTGGACGACGGCCTTGCATCTGAGGTTTTGAGGAGCATGCTGGAGTCTATCAGAGTGGTGAGGGGTGATGATTCTGCTGCGGATGAAATCCGTGAAAATCCCAACATGCAGCGTCTCAGACGGCCAGGGGTTTGCTTCTGATCGGGAAAGGGAGCCTGGACCGTTAGTATTTCTTTTGGTAGGTCGTTAAGATATACATAGAAAAGAAATGGTTAGATCAAATTTTGTTGCTCTTTGTTCTCCTTAAATTGTAACTAGTGAATCAAATAAACTTGATGAAGTTTATTGAATAACCTTAGGCTATTCTGCTCACCTGTGTGTCATGCATCCGAGCCACCAGGCATTTCCTTCGTTTTTCTTTCTGTGTATCTAGTTACCCAGTCTGTCTTGCTGATGGTCGAGGTCACCACCTGCATGCTGCATATCGTGGCTTTGGTCACAAAAATTTTTGACAGCATGTCCATAAGATAACAGAATAAACCGCAACATATAGTAACAATCAAATTTTAGAAAGGATCAATAAATGGGAGTAACATAGCAACATGTTGCATGTATATCTCTGACTGTCAATAGTCCTACAAAGTGGACAAATAGGCAACAAACATTTGTCAATCACACATCCTCTTTAGTAAGTGCGATCCAATTACAAAACCTTTCCTCTTCCCCTTTAAAGAATCTATGATGACCTAGCTACACAAACCACAAGCATCAAACCAGATTACCAGGCAAGCGGACAATCAAGACAAAGGAGGTCAGCTATGGTCAGGTACAGGAGCCACGGGAACACCAATTGGATGAAGTGAAGAAGGCAGACGAGTAGCTCATAGAGTGACATGCATTGTAGATGGGTCTTTACACCTTCAGCTTTCAAATTTGTCATGGCTTATGAATTTTGAACCCGAATACCCTGGGAACGTATTTCTGTGAAGGCTTCTGGGGCTTTAAGTGCGGATATGTCATCAGGAACAAGTGAGGAAATGTTGTCCCAAAGTAAGTTCCATCGATATCTATTCCATAGGTCAAGGAAAGTGTTAGTTTTATATTCATTCTTAAGTAACTTATCTGTAGCACATTGCATTTCATCTATTCTAAATTTCTTGTTGTTGTTCTAGATTACCCCGATAGAGGGGATGCATTAACTGGAGATAATTGTGTAAAAGTAAAAACATGACGAATCATACAGACCTAACTTAAGCATGCCAACAATGCAGAACCTTTTATGTTAGGCTCCTAAGAATATGCCATGTTACTGTTCCATGCAGCCTAAAAAGATTTACTTCCAAGAAGTGAATAGTTTTGTGGAGTATCAGTGCGTGCATCTGTTAAAAAGGCCATTCCAGTTAAACAAAGTGCTGCAAGGTTAAAAAAAGACATAAAGTGAACAAGTTATAATTGTGCAGCTCTTAAGTCTAGGGACATGTCAGCAGCTTCCCAAGTCTGGCAGTTTGATTAAATATTTGTAATAATTTAAAAAATCAGAGGAAGAGAGCGCGCTTGATAGTAAATAAAAGGATACTGTCTTGATATTTGGATCTTGGATGGTATATGTCTTCACACCTAGGGCAGTAAATCTTAACGGTACTTGAACGGGGAACATCTGAGAGCCCAACTGGAAGACATGGTTGAGCACTGCAATACACTCGAGGGCATCTGCCAAGTCATAGCTCTTGTACTTATCCAACTGTGCAAACATACGTGATGATAGATTAGACACAATAGTAATATCTGTTAGAATAATAAATTGCTAGAACTTCGCATACGCACGCGTGCACATAGAGAGGGGAGGGAGGCACTAACCACTGCACCCAATCCTTTGCTTGTAAGAATGTACCGAACATGAATTAATCCATAAAGCATTTCAGCAGCTGATTCAATAAGTTCATTTTGCTCTTCTGTCAAATATCACCTGTGTATACACACGACTAAGTATAAAGTGTTCAATCACATGATAATGTAGCTGTTGTGCAAAAGAAGAGATGATGCCTGTTGAAAATATTACCGTGAATACATATTTTCAGCATAGCTCAATTCTAACATTACTTCTGTCATACAGATAAGCAGAAAGCTTTTGGTGATAAAATGCTAAACCCACCTCAAACAAAAGGAAAAAAATCAATAGCAGAAAAATGCATACTTGTAAATTTATTTGATCTGCCAAAAGAAAATGATGTCATTTCTTCTTGTCCACCTTAATATTCTTCTCAGACCGCTACATGCATTGCAGCAGTAATGATGGATCCATGTGCCATCCTTTTTTTCCTCCTTCATAAATCCATACATTCCTATTCCATAATATATTGGTTTCCTTATTCTTTAGTCATTTATGAATTGCAGAAAATATGAAAAATCTTATGGCTATCTTTTCTATAGCTGACCAATTATTATGCATATTTATTATGCTTTCTATTTGTCCTAGTAGCATATATTTTTTTGTTTCCTCTGAATCTGTTCCTCTAGATGTGTTGCTACATACTATGCAATCTATAACTCATAGTACAATTCCGTTAAAGAACTTAAGATGCATATACTCCCTCCTCCCATTATATCATACCTTTTGGACAAGATCTGGTCAAAACTTCGAAATTTATTCATTTTTGCATATTAGTCTTGAAGGAAAAAATATTTTCATAATTTATATCCTTAAAAATTTCATAACGTATATGAAATAGAAATAACTACATTTCAAAGACAAGTCTTGCCCAAAATGTCAAGTAATGTGGGCAGAGGACGTAGGTTTATGACCTACTAACCTACATATGACATCCAACTTCAGGAATCCTCCGAACAGGCAACCAGTCAGGTTTTTAGCATGTACTCAGCCTGGCAGTGACCTATGTGCACTTGAATATACCCTAACTAGCGAAAACAATCTATCTATGGGGTTTATCTGGGCCTTTCAGTAGACCTCTTAGATAGGGACTCCACAGAAAATCCACTTTACCTAACTGGACAGCTTCAACTACTGACTGCCCTTAAACAAGATAACTAGGTCTATTAATCATTTACTGAATGTAAGTAAAAACATCTTTTCATCTATATCCTTATACATACTGGGTCAGCAAAACTATGAGTGCAACTTTAACACAAGTTACATTAATTCCAATGATTATATATCTGGAAGATACTAAGCAAATAAAGGAACATAGTGTAATTAGGCAACTTCTAAGATCTGTTAAAGTGCCGCATTTCATTTGGAATCCAAACTTGGCCTGTATGCCACTAGTAAAGTAGTCGTAAATGCAGGATGAGTTCCCCAACATGCTTTTCAATAAACTCAAATAAAATAGAGAGGGTGGTGCAGTACCGTGGGAAGATTCAATATCCAATATGAGATCAAGAGCATAGTCATAGTACGGTACTTGGCTGCTTAGCCCGCAGAGGTTAAAATCATCTTGTATGTATTCTTCATCAACTTCACAGAAAAATTCATTTCCCTTAGGCTGCAGAACCATGAAATCCACGACGTATTTCCCCCTCGGACCACTCACATCAGATTCTTCACTATCAGTTTCTGACTCCGCAAGAAATCAATCAGCACAAAAAAATTACAATCAATAAAGAATACTAAGATTTCAAGAACAACTACAAGCCTAGAACTAAATTATAGCAAATTGATTAACATCAGATACAACAAAATCGTCATATTAGAACTTCCTCGCACACATACACAAATCTCAAAGGACAGTTAAATAAATCGAATGAAACCAATATAGTGTAATGAGATGCACTTCTAAACTGGTAATGACTAATGAGATGTAGGAGTGATCTAACAGTTGCTCATGCCATTGTTCACATTTCCACACAATTAGCTAAGCACGCAAGAACCTCCCTTCGTAAGGGCGATAAAAAAAAGACGAGAAGAGCAAAAACAAGTGAAGATATAATCAGAAAACAAACATGTTGCTAGAGAGGGCTCACCGTCGGAGAGCTTGCTCTTGGTCTTGGACATGGCGGTTGATCCACCGCCAGAACGGGACACCTCCGGCTGCTTTCCCGCGGTGATCCGCTCCTTCTCACGGGCGCCCTGTAAGCCCCATGAATTCGAAGGCGAAGACCTCTCCATCGGCTCGCCAATGCGCTTCCTCTCTGCGGCGCCCCCAGCCGCTGCCGGGACGCCCTCGGTCTCGATGCATCTCCTCCCCTCGACTCCTCTAGCCCCTGAACCTGCGGAAAAACGCCGGGATGGGAACACGGGGGTCGAGTCTAGTAGAGCTCAGAGGCGGAGGTGCGCTCGTGCCGAGGCTCTCGGAGGACGGCGAGGCGCTGAGGAAGAAGGGAGGTAGGTACCCGGGTGCTGACGTAATTTCGGGCCGTCTTGGGCTTCAGGGCGGCCGACGTTGGCCTTCCATTAGTTTGCATTGCGGCAATTGGAAATAATTTCGTTCAAACTTGTGATAAAGATTTTCCAACCTGACAATCAATAGTTCAATTAGTATTTGGTCAAGAAGTTTCATACTTGAATTTTTTTCCCACTACGTAATATCAATATATATAGATATTCGGACACGCTGATTTCTATCTGCAATTGAGTGGCTAACAAACAGTCAAACACATGATTTAGAAGCAGCTTGATCAACCATTTCAGATACAATAGTTTGGAGACATGAAACAACAAAGTTAACATTAGAATATTATTTCTTTAGAATTTATTGAATATTCGAGCGTCTATGTCTTCCTAATAGTCAATATTGTAGTACTTCAATTTCAATTTAACGACATATGATCGTCTTTAACCTCCGATTAGCCATAGCCGTTCTCTTTTCTGAACAGCCTTATCCTGTCTACGTCCACGCGCACTGGTGTAGAGCTCTGATGAGACCTGCGCGGTGAGGCGTCCTTCCCTATGACTACCACCTTCCCTCCTCCTGACCTGTCGGCGTTGCCGTTGTAGTCGTCTCGTCCTCATCCTACCAATCTCAAGTACCGTCAACCACTACTTCTGCTGGGTCAGTCTTCTGCCCGAAGCCTTTTATAAGGCTGTCGGAGTCCGATAAACCTCCAATCCAAAATCTTAACCTCCTAATTTCAATCACTAATCTCAACGGATGAGTAAACTCTCGAAACAACATCACTCTCAAAATAAAATAGAAAATTGAGAGCTAGCGGACAATAAACACCCGTCACAGTATAGTAAAATAACTTTTTATCACACATTAGATTCCTTATATTTTGTTGGTATGCAATATAATACATATACGATTCCTAATACATTTCATTATGTTTTTTGCAATAAAAAGCATTCCACATATGCATGAAAGAAATACAAAGAATAAAAGGTAGAATGAATCTAACAATAACAAAAAATATTTAGATAATTATTAGACTTGGTTTATAATTTTAATTTAAGGAGTAAATTCGATTTTTTCCCTCATGAAAAAGAGTAGTATGAGAACATTTTCGTTTTATGGAAAAAGTATTTTTCTTTTTTGTACTGAATAATAAAAGAAAGAATTGACTCTATTATAATCCCAAGGTAGCATAATGATTCAGGATGGCTGGCACAGATAAATTTCTCTTATAAAGACCAGGACGCATCGGTCAACGCTAAAGCGTAAAGTCGTGCTGGCAAATCCGTAGTTATCTCCAAAACCTGCGTCCACATTAACAGACGTCGAGTTCCCCTGGTGGCACAATACTCGGCCACGCCACGCAGGCTCGCCGCAATCCAAAGGTCGTTCCTTTTCGCCTCCGGCTCTAGGGTTTCGCTCCCCAATTCGATCGACCAGCATACCAGGTATGCAGATAATTCCAGCGACGGCACCCAGACTCGGTACCTGTTTCCGTTAAAAATCAGTGTCCTTTTTATCGGCGATTTTCAGGTGATTGTTTTGTTTTGCTGTGAGCTGAGATGCCGCCGAAGCCTCGGAGGGGCGGAGCCGCATCAAGAAAGGCGCCGGCGCCGAGGGGCCGGGTGGGAAAGGCGCAGTTTACCGCGGCGGCGGCGGCGACGCCAGCTGCGGAGGAGGTGAAGGAAGCCCCCGCTGAGGAGGTGAAGTTTGTCGAGGAGGCCCCCATGTTGGAGGAACCAAAGCGGCATCCCTCACCACCGCCGCCGCAACAGCCAGCGGTGGAAGAGAAGAGCTCCTCCGATGTTGCAGCTAACGGAGTCAACCGCGACGAAGGTATTGCGTGCCTTTCCTGTTTTATCTATTCTTTTTGTGGACTTCTTGTGGCCTTGTGGGATCTGTGCTGTGGCCTGAGAAAACTTAGGTATGGTATTGTGGTGATCATAATCTAATGCTAGTTTATAACTTTATATTATGTACTTTGCATAGTATGACCGCCATGCGATTTGTCAGTTCAATCGATGGCAAGCTTGGTCTCATGATTTGTGCCTTGCCAGTATGTTGGAATGTTAAATTGATGTCAAGCCTGCTTTCGGCAGATGTTTGCTTGCCATTTACTTGCTAGTCCTCGTGATATCTTACAGGACGTGATATGTCGAAAGTATTGGGTGTTTGTGGTTACGTGGCATTATGCTTTGCAATAGGATTAACATCAATCACTATATTGAAGAAGCAAGAATGGTGTATGTTTGTCTTGATATGGCTACAAGTTATTTGTTCCATATGTGTGCTAGATATCGTGCAGTGATTTACCTTGAAAAGTTTTGAGGTCTATGAATTTTTTATGGAATCCTTGAGATCTGTATCTTATATGCTTTGGTCATTATTGTAGACGTGGGAGCTGCCAAAGAAACGTCTGAAGAAGAGTATAAAGGTGAACGACTGGAGTTTGAAGACGAACCAGAGTATGAAGAGGAAGCTGCTGTAGACTATGATGAGAGAGATATAGAGCATTATGAAGAGCAATATGAGGATGGGGATGAAGAGGTGGAATATACTGAAGATGTGGTTGAAGTAGAGACTGATGTGGTAGATGAAGAATTTGAGGGCGGAGATGATGGGGATGGGGAGGGATATGAAAATGCTGATGAAGAACTCATGTGGATGTGGATGATGAAGAACATCATGAAATGGTTAAAGAGCACGTAAACGGAAGGAGTTTGAAGTTTTTGTTGGTGGGCTAGATAAAGATGCAACAGAAAGTGACCTTAGGAAAGTTTTTGGTGGAGTTGGTGAGATCACTGAGGTCCGTCTGATGATGAATCCTGTCACGAAGAAAAATAAAGGCTTTGCTTCCTGAGATATGCAACTGTGGAACAAGCAGACGTGCTGTGTCAGAGCTAAAGAATCCATTGGTTGGTTTAAGATCTAACTACTTTTATGTTTATATGATATATTATATTTATAAATGGTTTCACAATTCATTTATCATTTAATTCTTTAGGTGCGGGGCAAACAATGTGGTGTCGCTCCAAGTCATGACAATGAACCCTCTTTGTTGGCAATATCTGCAAAACATGACAAAAGAACATGTAAGATGCTTGCACGTTCTCCTTGCCGTTTTGCTGCTTCATTTTATAGCAAGATAACTTGTTCTTATTTTCAGTTGAAAGACAAGCTGAAGGCTTATGGAGTAGAGAATTTTGACGATTTACTACTTGTTGAAGATACCAATAATCCAGGATGAATCGTGGTTATGCTTTACTCGAGTTTTTCTACTCGACTGAGGCAATGGATGCTTTCAGGCGACTGCAAAAGCGGGATGTAGTTTTGGAGTTGATCGTAGCGCAAAGGTTTCATTTGCTGATTCATACCCTCAAGTTGGATGATGAAATAATGGCACAAGTGAGTTCTAATTCTAATTCTGAGTGGCTCTGCTGAATGAGAAAACTTACATGACTAGATTCTATATATCCACCACACATATTTGATAGTTAACGCATCATAATTTCCGGTGTCTATGATTCAGGTCAGAACTGTATTTATTGATGGCCTTCATCCCTCATGGGATGAGGATCATGTTAAGAAGTATCTCAAAAAGTATGGAGCTATTGAGAAAGTTGAACTTGCTCGCAACATGCCAGCTGCCAAGAGAAAGGATTTTGGGTTTGTTACTTTTGATACACATGACAATGCTGTTGCATGTGCTGAAGGGATATCTAATTCTGAAATTGGTGAAGGGGATCACAAGGTCTGTTTATGCTACTATATTCTGTGCTGTGCATTATTAATTATTTCCTCAACTTTTTTGGACACTGGGTCAATTGTCATGCCAGTCCTAATTACTGTATATTCATGATTCAGGCAAAAGTGAGAGCCAGATTGTCACGGCCGCTGCAGAGACCTCCTAGACCAAAGCACGGGCTGAGAGGAAATTTTAGAGTTGGACATAGTGCCCCCAGAGGTGGCCGCTTACCATATGCTCGCTCTTCTCCACGCCGCCGTCCTCCACCACGTCTTGTTCGGCCTCCTGTTAGTCGCTTACCGCCCTTTAGGAGCCATCCATTGAAGAGACCTATAGATGTTAGAGATCGGCGCCCTGTTATGTCAATACCAAATAGGGCTCGGCGTTTGCCTCCTCCAGAGAGATCTTACGATAGGCGAGCGCCAGGTTTGCACATGCTATCTGCTATATATTCCTTTATTTTATGGCACGATGTACTATTGCCATCTCACTCCGACCTTAATTCATTGTTTGCAGCTCCTGTTTACCCAAAAAGAAGTCCGAGGAGAGAATATGGAAGGCGTGATGAACTTCCTCCTCCAAGGAGCAGAGCTGTGGCTGACTACAGTTCTAGAGTTCCACTTGATAGACATCCCTCTTTTAGGGATGATTTTTCGCCTCGGGGATCAGGTTATTCAGGCTTAGGTCCTCGTAGTGCTCCCCGTCTTTCTGATAGGCGAGCATATGCTGATGATAGTTTGGAGGGAAGTATGACCGGCCTCTACCGGCCTATGGGGAGGGTCGTGGCCGTGATTATGATACTGTTTCTGGATCAAAGCGGTCATATGCAGATATGGTGAGTGGTGGTTATATTCATTAAATACCCTAATTCACATTTCAGTTTTCTAATTATGCCAGTGTTCTGTTAAGGATGATGTGCCGCGATACCAAGACATTAGTGTTCGCCAGTCAAGGCACGCTTGGACTATGACGTGGGTGGCAGCAGTGCTCGCTATGGAGATGCATATAACGAGAGTTAGTGGACATTTGGAAATTGTAGTCATAT
Organism: Oropetium thomaeum; assembly: GCA_001182835.1. NCBI lineage: Eukaryota > Viridiplantae > Streptophyta > Magnoliopsida > Poales > Poaceae > Oropetium > Oropetium thomaeum. The sequence continues at coordinate 22,246 of LFJQ01000534.1, forward strand.
TTGATTTATATTCTGTCCTGAATATGTTGGCTATATTCATTATTGCAGGCCCGTGCGATCGCATATGGGATATAGTAGCAGCCGGTCTATCTCTGGTCATGATTCAGCATATGGCAGTAGCCGTCATAGCATGAGTTATGGAGGTATGACCTTCAAGTTTCTGCTATTTTTTGTGGTATCTCTGGTCATATAATTACTTTAATTTAACTTGCATTTAACTTATGCAGGTTCTGGTAGTGGTGGTGATACTGGTGGAATGTACTCATCAAATTTCAGTGGTAGCTACATGTCTCGTGGATCTGATGTGAGTATATAATTCAAAGTTTAAACATTTACTCAGGCCGTAATTTTTATTCTGAACATCTGATATCTCTTATTTTGTATGAATTTTATTTGAGCAGGTTGGTGGGAGTTCATATTCATCACTTTACTCAGGCCGTAATTTAGGTAGCAACAGTGGTGGCTACTATGGAGGCAGTGGTTCCGGTTCATATTACTAAGGTGCATTCTCAAATCTGTTCCCTTTCGTATCCCGTATAATCCGACCACTCTCTCCCCTCTTATCGTGCATCGTGGTGCTAACTGCACATGTTTGGCATGGCAAATGTTTCCCCTTGTATCAAAGATGTGGGTAGTCGTCTGTGATCAACTATGAATTACTTTAATGATACAGATTTGGCATCATATCGCCTTTGTGGAACAGATATGGCATCAATAGGACGTTGGTGTAAGCCCTGCATTATATGGAGCTCCACAATTTGTGTCCTACAGATCTGGAAAAGAGGAGACAAATGTTGCCAGTGATTTCCAATAAGACGAGTTAAAAGAAGCCAGAGACATTGAGTTGGTTGAAGCAGTAGTCCTTTGGACATTCTGGCTTATATATGTAATGTAAGGCTTTGCTATTTGGTCAAGAGTAGTGAACATAATGGCCAGCTATGGTGTCTTATAAGTGTTGTGATAACATGTGAGAGAGATATGGAGTGTTTTAAAGTTAAGTACTTTGAGATAGTTTATGCAATTCAAGGATTTTTTTGGAGATACATCACGTGATGCGATGGCCAATGACTGGACTTACAAATGAAGTCTTGCAAGCAATGCTTCATGTAAGGCTGATACTTTCTGAGAACCTTCACTCCTTAGCATGCTTCATCTGTTTTCTAGAGGACCAATATTTTCTGAAACAGAGTGTCGATGTGTCAGACTTCAATTCTGGACCTGTTATCTGTTGATATCCAGACACAAAGAGTTTAATCGGTTGCAAAAATTTGAAAGAAACCGTTTATATGGATAATATTTTCACCAAGCATTTAGTTTGGGATCCCAAAAGTATGAGATGATACAGTAAAAGGACATTCAAACATTTGAGGTTAGCCTTGCTAGGGAGCAGGTAATTTGACAGCACTACCAGTACTTGAGCATTTGACAGAAACCGTTTATATGGATAATTTTTTTACCAAGCATTTAATTTGGGATCCCAAAAGTATGAGATGATACAGTAAAAGGACATTCAAACATTTGAGTTTAGCCTTGCTAGG
>LFJQ01000535.1:0-23779 GCA_001182835.1 Oropetium thomaeum
AAATCTAGACTCTAATCTAAATTATGAAAAAAATACCAAGATTGTGGAAATTAGATCCCACAATTAAAAACCCCAACTCCACAATTTTACGGGCTACCACTTCTGTTAGATTTTAGTATAAATATTTATACCTTTGTCGTTACGATAAACTATTATTGAATGGAGCTAGATTATGAATTTCAGATAGACAAAACACCCTTAAAATTTTTACAATCTTAGATTTTAAATTCCACAATTCTTTGAGAATCCCCAAAAAGGGGAAGGGGCTGCATTGCACAAGATTGATGAATTAGTTAGCCGTAAATGCTAGCTTGCTGAGGAAGAGATTCTAGTACTCAATAAACATGTTAACAAGAAAACTAAAAGCATAAGTTTCATGTGAAAAAAAAATCTTTTTGGAAGAAACAATTTTATTTCTATGAAATACTTTAGTTTCTAGTAAGACATGTCTTCACGCTTTTTGTAGTGTTTATTAAATATATGTTTAGCATACAACATGAATTAATAAAAAAGAAGAAGTGTTTCAATAATGGGTCCCATATTTGTTTTTAAAGAGAACTATGGTTGAACTTTATTTCCATAAGAAAATATATTTACGGGACGTAAACTTACATTGATACTCACAATAAAAAGTTTAACTTTTTTTTTTACTAAAATCTCGCATTTTTTTCACAGATACTACACTACACTATGATATTCCCTCGGGTGTCAAAAAGGAAGTCGTTTAGGACAATGAAACGGGCTATAAAGCAAAACTTTGAATTTTATTTCTAATAAAAATATGTATAGAAAATGATATATATATACTTTTATAAAGATATTTTTCAATATGAATCCATTTATATGATTTTATATTTTAAAATATAATAATTTAAAATGTATTGATGATTTACATTATCAATGTTTAACTAAAATTTTACTTAAATGACTTTCTTTTTAAAACTGAAGGGAGTACAATTTAGCAGCATGAAAGACAAGTAGACGAAGCAACCAACATCCTATGCCATACCAATAATCGGGGCAAGATATAAAATACATCCATTTTAAATTCTTAATGGCCGTGATGCTAGGCTAGAATCCGGACGCAGAGACATCTCTATCCATCACCGGGAGAATTCATTCATTGTGGGATACTACCTCAGATGCAATGGAAAAAAGAAAAAGGCGTGGGGCTGGCACAGCAAACAGATTCTTGCGCTGCATTCCACAACATTCCTGGTTCCGTCCAATTAATCCGCCGCTCTGACTGGCACACACGCCGCATCCAACATCACACCACCCAATCCCCATTCTCCTGTGTTAGCAGCAGCCGACGCCATCCGATCTCAATCAATTCATCCGGTTAATTGAATAAAAACATGAATCCAATTTCCTTTTTTTTTCTTATAGAAAAGAGATATTACATATAGTATTAGTAACAGCAAGTATTAGGCAGGCCAAGAGGAATGCTGCTCTCTCACGCACCTGCTTTCCCTCTACAGCCCTTCATTATATCTGTACCAATAGGCGTTTATGTTTTTTCCCTATAAAAAATATGAATAGTTTTTTTATTTTAGAAATCTGTTGACGTGTCTAAATGAAGGAGGGGGAAAAAACTTGGAGGGAAAGAAGAAGAAAACAAACAAAGCTGAAATTAATTCCAACCTGGTGAGACCGCACTGAGATGCGGACACCCGATTTAAATTAAAAAAATGAGAAAGAGATGCGGACACCCCAGTCGCCCACGCGCCTCCCGCACCGGCGCTTCCTCGACGCCCGGATGGGGGGCTTTGCGCGCCTGACGGACAGCTGGCCCCTACCTACTTTGGGGCCCCATGTATCAGTGTTATACCCAAACCAGTGGTAGGATTTGATTGGTGCGCGTACCGAATGAACTGGAGCCGCGCCTTGAAGGGCTATAAATAGAGCCCCCACCCCTGCCTCCACTCCTCACACCCCATCGCCTCCCACTCTCTCCAAGTCGTTCGGCGCGCCGAGGAGAGAGGACTACCTGGCCGACCGCTCGTGAGAGGCGAGGCGAGCAACCGAACCCGGAAGCCCCCCACACCCACCCGTACCAGACCGAAAAGGGCAGCGGAAAAAAGAATTCGAAAAAAAAACAATTAGAAAAAGGAACTCACAAGCGCATCATCAGAAGGCCGAGGAAGCAGGGGAGAGCAGGGCGCGCGGCGGGCGAACAGGGGAACGACGAACCCTAGTCAACAGCCGCCACCGCTGCACAACGGGCTGGATCTGGGAGCCGCCGCCGACGAGGACGACAGCGCGGCCGACGACGGCGATCGCCTGGTACGGAGATCCCACCCCGACCACCTCTCCTCCTACGGTTCGGCGCTTCGATCGGAACCTTAGAACTGCGGCGGCCACGGCGGACGGAGCGGATTGAACGGAACTGAAACCCTAGGCAGGCACGCCGCGCGGCTAGGCCGCGGTGGGTGGGACGCGGGATTTGTTAGTTAGCCGACGGGACTGGTTGCTGAATTTTTTTTTGCTCGGCGTCTTTCGGACTGGAGGCTGCCTAATTCGTGCTTTTATGTGGGAGAAAGAAACCTGTTGCCGAATCTGGAAGCGAAATGGGGATCGAGGTTCGGTGTGTTGCCGAATCTAGCAACTGCCCCAGCGCGTACTCTTTTTATGGGCGAGAGTTTGGCGAGATTTACCGAGTTAAAGGAGGCCTATTAATATTCTGCGCCCTGGGTAGATGGATCGAGGAAAGCAGAGGAGGGAGGTTTCTTGTTACTGCATCCTTGGGGTGAGTAGCAGGCAGTAGTTATGGCACCCCTTTTTAAAGGTCGAATGAGTAGTGTGGTTGGGTTGGGAAGGTTTCCTCTGCGGTTCTGTTAACCCTATTAATCTGGTGCTAGTGTAGTGAGTAATTGACCTATTGTTATTTGCTCTACATTGCTCTTCCCATCATTAGCTATTCCTTTTCTTCCTATCATGACCTATCAGTAGCTTTTAATTCATTTTTAGAGCTTATTATGTGGATTGTTGTTCCTGTGGATAAATACCCCTTTTCTGTTCTAGATGTGTTTGATTTGTAGGGTTAAATGGAAGTAGATTTTATTTTACTTCAGAGCATGCGTCTCTCATGTAACAAGCCAACAGCATTCTGTTTTTATTTTATTCAGAGTACACACTGTTGTAGTTATTTAGTTAAAGCACAAAATTACATGATTAGTTGGCTTGATCTTAGAAGAAGACGTGCCTTGTTGTTCTCTTGCACAAGATTAAAGGTGTTATTTATTGTTTATAGTTCACAATCTGCATATATGCGTACCAAAATACGTAATAGATGAGATCATTTGGATCTAGTGCCTGGTGAATTAATCATGGGGATCATGTAGCTATGTATAGGCTGACTCAACCCGCTTTTGTAGCCATGTAAACATTTGCATCCTTGCAATAGGTTTATGCACAATCTTTATTTTGTTCCTGGTTCCTTGTACTTATTTTACTCTATCTGTAAAAGGGTCTGCCTGGATGCTGAGATCCTGTATCACTAGAGTCCAAATTCTTGAGATGGGTAGGAAGTGGACAACAAGAGGAAGATGTGGCCTCGGTCGGAACATGAAAAGCATCCAGCGAAGAATGATATTCAGGTTGCACCACCTGATTGAAATTGTTCTTCCCTGCAGTATAAAGCGATGATCACTGCTGCTATATTGTTCACTTCCTAGTTCATCTCTACTGATATTTTGTTGGTGGGCCATCTCTTTAGTGGACCAAAGCATCCAAGCACCCCTTGAAAATGCTGTTCATGTTATATTTACTGATGCCTTGTGCTTGTTTGTGTTGCAGATATCTTATTGGAAGAAAGGGCAATAGCGACTTTCCTCCAGCGGGGCCAATTATCCCGGAAAGCTGTTACTGAGTGGAAAACTTTGAGCTATATGCATTTACACATGACATGGGGTCTCGTGGAAGGATGTTATTTGACCTTAATGAACTCCCAGCAGAAGCTGATGAAGATGCTGTTGCTCCCATGCCACAAGAAGTTGCTGCTGTTGTGCCGCAAGAAGCTGCTGTTGTCGTATCACAAGATGCTTTTTGTCATGTCACAACCTCAGAAATCTCTTCCTGTTCCAACAACATATGCCCCAACTCTGTTCCAGCCTGGGGAAGGATCAAAGTCACAGGGAATACTGAACAATCAAGCCTTTAAACATGCATCCTTCGGTTCTGGCTTTCGACCTTTTGTGAGGAGTAAAGATTCACATGACGCAAAGGATCTGTTAAAGGAGGAAGATAATATGAATTCGAGTATAGCATCTACATCAATGGTAACCAATCATATTACACAAAATGTTGGTCTAAAGGATGAGCCTTGCAACCAGGTTCACCAGCTGTTGAAAGAGAAGAAGGTGAGTGGTCTGATGCAGATGTCATTTCTGACAATGCAGGGAGTAGTGTTAGCAACAAAGATGAGCCAGCTGGTGCTGCAAGCACTCATGTGAAGAAAGAGTCTGAGGAGAGTGAGCCCAGTCTTAAATCTGGTGCTGTGGTGAAAGATGATACTGCTGCCGAGTCTAGTGATGCTGAAATGGCTGATGGATCTAAAGATCCAGTTGTTCGAGGTTCCACTGGATCAGAGAGCATAAAAGTTCTGGATTGTAAAGGAAACCAACCTGGGGATGATTTAGACCCTAACAACAGGTCAAAAGATATTAGGGGAGTTGAAGCCAGTTATGCATTGAAGTTTGCAAGCAACCCTGCAAAGAGACCTAAATTAGATGAGCACAAAGTGGCAATGCTAGGTAAAAAACGGGCTAGGCAGACTGTTTTTATCAATGTTGAAGATGCAAAACAAGCTGGCACAATGAAAGCATCAACACCAAGAAGACAGTCATCCTTCCTGCACCGATTGTTACACGCACGGTAAAAGAAGCTTCTCGTGGTGCAGGTGAAAGAGCTACAGAAAAGCAAAGCCAGCAGGGAATAAGGGACCAGAGGCAATCTGAAATAATGGGTTTGGAAAGAAGCAATTCCGAAGATCCTAGTGACCAATATGTTGAATCCAATGGTGATGCTGAGTTGGGTCCTCAGGGCCGATCAAAGAAAGTGAATGCAGAAGAACCTTCTTCAGATGGGTATCAGCAATCTGTCCAAAGGCAAGCTTCATTAAAGCAGTCAGTGGACTCTAAGCAACTAAAGGGCCGTCCAGTCTCTTCTCAGAGATCATCTGTTACAGGACAAGTAATTGCTGATCAGAAACCAGCCAACAAAAGGTCTATTATTTCCAAAAAACAAACTTCTATAAACAATACTCAGTATCAGGACTCATCTGTTGAACGACTTATAAGGGAGGTGACAAGTGACAAGTTCTGGCACAATCCAGGTTACTTCTTCATCCAAGTTTCGTTTAGATACTTTTTTTAGTTGCTTCATCAGAAACATTTGGAGCTGTACTTGTGAAAGTTATTTTGTTCTGTGCTTTGCACTATTTACAGAATTGCCAGTGTCCTGCCTTCCTCATAAATTATTTGGATTGTGACATGCTTTCAGGAGATCGTAACCCTGTTTGCGTACATAATTTTTTTAAGATAAGATATTAAAATGTGGAAATGTTTTACTCTGTCACCCTTATATACTCACTGTTCGCATTTAATATAGTAATAAAGTTCTACGTTTTCCTCTTTCATATTTTTAATGTGATTATCCCGTGATATTTGTGCTCAATGCATTCCTCACAAGTGATTGCACCGGGGCTGTTCTTGTTTTATGTATTTGCTCGTGTATACATGTGTTCTTCTTAATTTGGCTTTTAAACTTGAATTTTTCTACCTCAACAGAAGAAGCAGAACTTCAGTGTGTTCCTGGTAGCTTTGAGTCTGCTGAGGAGTACATTAGAGTTTTTGAACCTTTGCTGTTTGAGGAGTGCAGAGCTCAGTTATATAGTTCGTATGAGGAGAGTCTTGAGGCTGTGGGAAGGATGCACACGTGGCGGTGCGGGTAAAAACTGTGGATAGACGTGAAAGAGGTATGTGAGATAGTTCTTTTCTTGTTTTACTTTTGTTGATATATAGATGGCAAGCATCTGACTGCAGTTTGGTTGATGTATTAGGTTGGTATGATGTTGTTGTTCTACCATTGCATGAATATAAATGGAATTTCAAAGAAGGTGATGCTGCAATTCTGTCATTCCCAAGGCCTGGTTCAGGTAGCCCATTGAGTTTCTTCTTTTTATATATTTGTAAATTTGGTATTAAGAATGCAGATTCTTTTGTTCCCATAAAATCCTGTAATATTTTTGTATTATCTCCTTTATTGTTTTAGCTGCCCAATCAGGCAGATCTAGTAGGCGAGCTGTTGGTTCAAATGATGATGGTGAGTCAGAATGTGGACGGCTTGTTGGTACAGTTAGGCGCTATGTGCCTATTGATACACGTGATCCTATTGGAGCAATTATACATTTTTATGTTGGAGTTGGAGATTCATTTGATTCTAACAGGTACGGTGATACTGGTATCATTCTTTTAGCTGTTTATCTTATGCTATGTTTAGCCAACCACACTTTTGACACCATCCACACTTTTCAATGATGTTTAAAGATACATAAAGTTTCCTTTTTCAAAATTACTTTGCCCTTAGTTTTAAGCACTGCATACATGTTTATTCCATGCGTTCATCGATTCTAGTTCTATTTTAAATGTTTGGGTCACACATTATTCTGTTAGCATTATTTTTTGATCCAATCATGTGTTTTGATACTTGTACATGGTGGACATGAACTATACATTTGTGATTTATTTAGAGATGTGATAGAGTTATGTGGTTTCATTATATTTAAAAGGCGGGATGTTCAGGCATATTTGATTTATGGGTTCAATTCTCCAGAAATAGTAGTCAGGTTTGCTTGTTTGATGCGTGTATGCACACACAATAATATTGAATATACATGGAACTACACATTTAACTTTTGTAGTTTCTAATAACTCTGCTTTGTTTTGTGGGACAATAACTGCCTTGGCTAGTTAGATATAGGTAGAGTCTTGACTGACCTATGGCGGCCTATTGAAAGAAGTTTAGGCACTTTGCTAGCAGCCAGCCTGCAACTCCGCATTTCTTTGATTATTGCTGCTATATGTTGAATAGAGATTTGACTGAGATTTTGTATATCTCAGTCACATTTTCAGAACAAATAAAATGAACGTGTGGAACATTTTATTTGTGAAGCCAGAACAATTTGTAACTGAAGGTGGAACATTTAGTTCTTAGGAGAATAATCTTGCTTATTCTTGATCACATCATGTGGAACAAATCAAGTGCAGGTGAAACATTTGTTATTCAACACAACTTTTTTGAATAAAATAGAATTGAAAAATCTATACGGTTGGATTCACATCCAATAGCTGAAAAAGTAATTGAGAGATTAGCAAAATTTCAGTGATTTCAAGTTGTCCGACTAATCGTGATTAATCGCAATTAGTCATCCAATTAGAAGCCAAACCGACTAGGTTCACTTCTTTTAGGCGGGCTGCTTCTTTTGTAATGGGCTGATGACTTGACCCAATAAAATCTACTACATAGCAGCAGCACTAAAGCAGCCACGCCAGAACTCCTTGAAGCGAAGCCGCAGCACCGTCACGCCTCACTTGCCCCACCACCGCCGGTGCTAGGCGGGATTTTGCCTTTGCCTGCCGGTCCTCCCCTACTCCCCAAATGAGCTCCTTTAGTGAGATGGCTGAGTATTCCCCAAACCTCTTACCCTTTTCTTCCCTTCCCTATTTGCTGTGTCTGCTCCCGCTTCCCTCCATTTGTCTATTGAGGTTTTGTTGTTTGTTTTTGTGTACACAGAAGTGGAACAGCACCATGCAAATGTGAAAGTCATCTTCCCCAAGATCAACTCTCTATGATATATACGATATATTTTATAGCCTGATAATTATATATGTATACCACATTTAGTCTAAAATATGGAGGACGACCTATAGAAAACTGGGATCGACCAGGCTCGACTAATCGTCTGGTCGATCCCTCTAGGCGACTGGACGAGACAGACCATTTTGAATATCATTGCTGATTTAGTGACTCCAATTGTCTATTCACTCGTATTGTTGACATCATTTTTTGTTTTTTCTTTGGTTGTACTTGTAACAGTGAGGTTAATGTTTTGAGGAAACTCCAACCGCGTAGTGTATGGTTTTTAACTGGTCTGGGTTCTCTTGCAACAACGCAAAGAGAATATGTTGCTTTGCATGCGTTTCCGCCGTCTTAATGTCCAGGTGATGTATATGAATTTATCTACTTTTTTGCTTAATGTTTTGAATCCAATGTTGACAAAAAGTTATCCTCAGATGCAAAATGCGATACTTCAACCTAGTCCAGAGCATTTCCCCAAATACGAAGAGCAGCCACCTGCCATGCCAGACTGCTTCACTCCAAACTTTGCTGATCATCTCCATCGTAGTTTCAATGGGCCTCAATTGTCAGCGATTCACTGGGCTGCCACACATACAGCTGCCGGGACAAGCAATGGTGTGGTGAAAAAACAAGAACCCTGGCCTTTCACCTTAGTACAAGGTCCGCCTGGAACAGGGAAGACTCACACTGTATGGGGGATGCTAAATGTCATACATCTTGTTCAGTATCAACATTACTATGCAGCTCTGCTTAAGAAGCTCGCTCCTGAAAGTTACAAGCAAGTAAGTGGTAGTGCTGGTACCAGTTCAGAGACTGCTGCCGCAGGGTCAATTGATGAACTTTTGCAGACCATGGATGAGAACTTATTTCGCACTCTTCCCAAGCTTTGCCCTAAGCCGCGGATGCTTGTGTGTGCTCCATCAAACGCCGCAACGGATGAGCTGCTTGCTCGTGTTCTTGACCGTGGTTTCATAGATGGTGAGATGAAGGTCTATCGCCCTGATGTTGCTCGTGTCGGAGTTGATTCACAGTCTCGTGCGGCCCAAGCTGTTTCAGTTGAGCGAAGAACAGATCACTTTTGGTGAAGGGCCGTGAGGAAGTAATTGGTTGGTTACATCAGCTGAAATGTCGTGAGCAGCAGTTGTCACAGGAGATAGCATATCTACAAAGAGACCTCAATATAGTTGCTGCAGCCGGAAGATCGCAAGGTTCAGTTGGGGTTGACCCTGATGTTCTTGCTCAAAGGGATCGTAACCGTGATATTCTCCTTCAAAAACTTGCTGCTTCGGTGGAAAGCAGGGATAAAGTACTTGTGGAGATGTCACGTTTGCTGATACTGGAAAGCAGGTTTCGTCCTGGTGGCAACTTCAATCTGGAGGATGTCAGGGCTAGTCTGGAAGCCAGTTTCGCCAACGAAGCAGAAATTGTCTTCACAACAGTGTCTAGCAGTGGCCGGAAGTTATTCTCTCGCCTTACTCATGGCTTTGATATGGTTGTTATAGATGAGGCTGCTCAGGCTAGTGAAGTTGGAGTCCTTCCTCCATTGTCACTGGGTGCTGCTAGATGTGTCTTGGTTGGTGATCCGCAGCAGCTCCCTGCTACTGTCATTAGCAAAGCAGCAGGAACTTTGCTTTACAGCAGGAGTCTCTTTGAGAGGTTTCAGCAAGCAGGTTGCCCTACCATTTTGCTGTCAGTTCAATACAGGATGCATCCCCAAATCCGTGAATTTCCATCCAGATACTTCTACCAAGGGCGCCTTACTGATAGCGACAGTGTTATCAAGTTACCTGATGAATCCTATTATAGAGATGCACTAATGGCACCTTATATTTTCTATGACATGTCACATGGCCGGGAATCACATAGAGGTGGTTCATCCTCATACCAGAATATCCACGAAGCACAATTTGCATTGCGATTGTACGAACACCTACAGAAATTCCTTAGAACTAATGGTGCTAAGAAGGTATCTGTTGGTATAATCACACCATATAAGTTGCAATTGAAATGTCTTCAGCGGGAGTTCAAGGAGGTTATGAGTACTGAGGAAGGGAAGGATATCTACATAAACACAGTTGATGCTTTTCAAGGGCAAGAGCGTGATGTGATCATTATGTCATGCGTGCGTGCCTCAAGCCATGGTGTGGGTTTTGTTGCTGATATAAGGCGTATGAATGTAGCTCTTACTCGAGCTAGAAGAGCTCTTTGGGTATGTCTCTATTTCTCTTGTAGAATTCATGTCTTAACTTTGTTCTACAGATATCCTTGATGTACCATGATACTAAAAATCTTTGTTGCCTTCCAGGTTGTTGGTAATGCCAATGCTCTTATGCAATCAGAGGACTGGGCGGCGCTGATAGCAGATGCCAAGGCCAGGAAATGTTTCATGGACCTGGAAAGCATTCCGAAGGACTTTCTTCCCATGAAAGTTCCTTCTAACACTCCAGGCAGGAATCCTTCAAACAATATAAGGAACATGAGGACAGGTGGACCCAGACAAAGACATCTAGACATGCTCCCAGAGTCTAGGAGTGGCATGAGCATGCGATCTGATGAGGATGAGCGTCCCAATTCTGTTCCAAGAAATGGTAGCTACAGAAATTTGGATGATTATGGGCGGCCTATTGATAGGTCTAGGGATAATACACAGTTTGGAGTTCCTAGGAGGCCAAATTCATCTAATGGTAGGAGAGAGGTATAAGGAGGATGCACTCTGTACAGAGTTCGCATGAGCGCTGCTGCATGGGAGAACGTTGGACACCTTTTGGATGAAGCTTGGATGGTTGGGGCAAGGGGTTTTTACCTCTTTCAGAAGATCACTTGGTCGTGCATTACATATGCCTTGCTCTCAGTGGCTAGGTGGTCCTGTGAAGGCATCGCTCTCTGCAGAGGAGCAGGCATCATGAGATGTGGTCTTTAGTCAGTGGATTGTGAGGCCATCATTCTGGATGATTTAAGGGCTCTTGATGACAGGTTGTGGACAATCTTCTGGCTGCCTCCAGCTTTCAGTGTTCTGGAAATGTGGGGCCTGTTTTTCATGAACTGCTGGAATGACTATGTCCGATTCACCATCTTTCCATAGATATGTTCACCTGTGAGCATTTTCTTTTTGAAACAGGCCAGGAGAAAGCTCACTGGCTCTAGAGCAGGGTAGATTTCAAGCATTGTTGCCTGATTGCTGCTGCGATCATTGCATGCTTGATATATCTGGTAGGATCAGTGATTCAGTATGCTAACATAGGTTGAGCTTCTGTACCATATGACATAAGCTCCTGTATACAGAGTTTGGATTTAGAGAAAAAAAAGGTTCATTATTTGATTCAGCTCATGTTGTCACCTGTAGTCCTCTTCCAGCTCATGTTGTCACATGCTCCCATGATTGGCTTTAATCAGGCTGTGCATATCTTAAAAAGTTCCCATATGTATTGTCATCGTGATGTTTGTGGTGCTTGTATGTCTGTCTGTGATTTTGTTTTTTGGCGTGCTTAGTAATGACCCTATGCAGTGATGTTATGTTTCCATTTGATGTCGCTCTGCATCATGCGACTAGTTGACCCTACTTATGTGTCTGCTGAGTCATGTGATTGGTTCTAGTCAGCTTCTTTTGTGAACTTGACTGAAGTTGACAGCAGTATTATCTATTAGAGTAGCAGTTATATTGAATTATTTTATTTGAAGTGTGCTTATGTGCAGGTTAAATTTACCATTGTGGTGATGTTTCAGGCTTCAGGTTTGTTAAAGTCCCCAAAACTGAAGACCCTCGCTTATTGTGCTGGTGGCCTTCTGGTTTTCAATGTCTCAGATAGCATCATTTTCTGTAGTACTGAACGCACCTATATACACACTTCTGATAATTTTTTCTGTACTGATGTTGATCTGGCTTCCAGTGTGCGCCGGGCCTTATGCCGTTATGCTTGAAGTGGGTACTTGGTTGCTGTCTCAGCCTGACAGATGGGACTCCCAAGTGCCAAGTTTTTTTGTTCAGTGTATCTGTTCTGCTAGTTTATCGTTCTCCGGTGGATCAAAATATCACTGGGATCCCAAATCAAATATGATTCAGATCAGTAACAGCTTGATTTTGCATCTTGAGTTTTGGCTGTTTTGTCGGAAGGGATATCGCTTTATGAATGGTGAACCTGGTAGCGGTTAACCTCGGTCCAGTTGGTGTGGGAGCAGAGCAGTGGTCTGCTGCAGGACCAAATGTACCCGCGCCGGCAGGTCCAGCAGGCGCATTGTACAGTCTGATTACAGTGCTATCTGATTGGGTACATTTAGTTTGTTTTTCATCCTTGTTTTAGTCGGCTTTTGCATAATCAGAAACCGGCGCCCCTTGGTACCATGACCGTATATTTTTCTTTTGAACTAAAGAGCTTTAGACGTGGTCAAGGTGTGACGCCACAAATGTAATCCTTTTTACCAGTAAAATACTGCCTCTGCATTTTATGTCGTTACCATTAACTTCAATGGTCAAAGTTGACTTTAGAGGTCATTGGTGATAATAAGTTAAAAACGGAGGGTGTAGTGTGGATGCATGGCTGATTGAATATACAAAAGTAAGAACGAACCAAACACTATGTGCTTCTGTGATCGGAGTCTATGCGAAACACAACTACTACCGTGGGATTTTTCTCATGTCGCCTGGGCGGCTATCCAGTTCAAATTTGACTTGGCTCTTGATACCGAATCAGAGATACTTCAATCCATGTGGCAGGGCCCTTTAGATTATGCAATTTGGATTATGTGAATTATACAATTTGAAATGTAAAAAATTTGTATTATGTAAATTGGAGGATCCTTTTGTTTGTTTGTATTTACGACCTACGTTTTGTCACTGACGGTGGGTCATAATGATAATCCTATAAATATTCTCGCTACAATTTGAAAAAAGCTAAAAAAAATTAGGCTAAGATAGATTACTGGATTGTGCAATCTGAGAGCTAGATTACGTAATTTGAGTTTTTGTTTCTAGATTGCAGATTGTGTAATTAGAGGTAAATAAAGTGGGCCTTAGGTTTAGATTGCTAATTTGCATAATCTGCAATATGAACAAAGGTTTACATTCCAACCTAACTCAACTTTTTCTAGACTTTGTCAAGATTATTTACCTGTTTATCCTCGTAGCCTACTGTATGTTACTAAAATTGAGTTATACAATCTATACAAAGTCTTCCAAATTAAATAATTTAATTTTTTACAATCTAAATTGCATAATCTATAATCGATTGCCTATTTTGATGGCGAACAAAGGTACTTTAGATCGATTGTACATTACGCAATAGATTGTACAAAGGACACTTTCGTGGGCAAAAGCCTATGTAGAGGTGTGACCCTGTGACTGGTGGCGCAAGGACAAATCGGTCGGCACATTTGGTAGTCAACAAGAACTATTGGTAGAGACGGAGAACAACAGCAGAGCAGTTAGAACAGTGGAGAAGGCGGTCTCATTCCACGTGTGTGTTGTTCAGCCGCGAGGGTGGTTGCACACTCGGCCTTCATGCAAGCCCAATAACTGACTTTATTTTGAGACCGGGCCATTGTGGAGGACTCGGTGATTTTCGACAAGTTGCCTAAATCGGCCTGCTACAGTCTGAGTGGCGCGACACGAGGGACCAGCCCTGAGGTTTGCAAGGCCCAGGGTGAAACCCAAAAGCGAAGCCCCTTAGAAAAAGGAAAACAAGCTTACGTTCGGAAATTAAATTAAGTCAATCTGTTATAGAACAGCTTAGAGAAACTAAAGCGTGTCTGCTCCTCAGTCGCCCACACTCTGTCTTTCTCTGTCACCTGTCCATTTCTGCAGCTGTAGATGGATGGTATCTGGACATGGATTGGGCGGCAACACTTTGACTCGGCCAGACTGTTTATCTATTAGCATTATCATCCTCGCTTTTCTTCTCAGGATCTGACTTTTATTCCTTGGCCGTCCGAACACCTCAACGACAAATACTAACTTCGTTAAATCCAAAACGAACCATACGCAGCGCTAGAGCTCCAAATTGCAAGACAATTAATACAAATATAAAATAAAAAAAATCCGTACCTTGACCTTGGCCGTGTCTTTCAACGGAGTTTAACATAAAGACGCCTGCCTTGGATCCTTCACCAAACAGACCATTTAACTATAGCTAGAGAGGTACTTATGCGATGCCATCGCGCAGCGGCAGCAACGCGCACAGACAGCCGGCTGTACGTGGTGGTAGTAGCGGTGGTGCCGCCGGCTCGGAGGAGCACGACCACGTCTGGCGGACGGCGGCGGCGAGCCACCATCATGCCGGTGAAGAGCAGCGCGAGCTTCCGGCTGACCGCGCTGCCGATGGTGTTCGCAGCGCAGCTGCTGGCCGCCGCCGTGCTCGCGCTTACGCTCGTCTGGCTTCTGCATTTCCGGGGCGGCTTCTCGTTGGAGAAGCCCTCATCAGGCCCGCTTTTTGTCTACACGATAATTGATTTTGTTATCTACTTTGAGCCATTAGGAAGTACTTCCTCCGTTTCTTTTTGTCGCCATTTTTACTTTTGACCATTCGTTTTATTCAAAAAATTATGAGAAATATCAAATATTTTATTAGAAATTTGATTTATTACTGAAGGTTTTTAAATTTAAATTTTAATTTTACATATTAAAAATAATTTTTTGAATAAGACGAGCGATCAACATTTTTGGTCAAAGTCAATAACGACAAGTCAAAAAGAACGGAAGGAATAAGAATTATGATCTTGAGCTAAGGTTTTATTCCGGACTCACAGGCGCATCCTCTATTCATGGTGATTGGCCTTGTCATCTGCACTGGAGAAGGTAAAAACCACAAACAAATTCGTCGCCTGAAATTTGATGGAACAAATGAACCCTCTCCTCAGCTACTTTTGGTGACTCATGTTCTCGCAGCGGTCATGGCGTACAGGATCGTCCCGGGACCGAGGGCAGCCAAGAGGGCGGTCCATCTTCTGCTACACCTCATCGCCCTCGCCTTCGCCGCCGTCGGCCTCTACGCCGCCGTCAAGTTCCACCATGACGCCGGCCTACCGCACGTCCACTCCCTGCATTCCTGGCTCGGGATCGCCACCATAGCGCTTTACGCTTTTCAGGTGAGTACTATATAAATTTGATAACACAATCAAAATGCATGCAAAGTTGCAAACGTAGATTATAAGCTACTGGATCTGGATGTGAGCTAGCTAGTGTTATCATAATCTGGGAGGAGGGTCTCCTAGATTATCCTCCATCCGGTTTCAGTTCAGATTAATTAATTAACCAACATAGTAATTAAAACAGAAGAGAGAGAGAGAGAGAGAGAGAGAGAGAGAGAGAGAGAGAGAGAGAGAGAGAGAGAGAGAGAGAGTATAAACTAGACTTCCATAGGGTAAGCAAATTCGACCATGTGCTACCACTGGCCTGGATTGCATACTAGCTGATGAAACAATTTTCTACCACACTGGATAAAAAGTTTCTAGTGACCATGCACCAGGATTTAAGTGCACGTTATTAACGCACAAAACACAACTGCACATATGATGCAAACTGTGCGATCTAATTTTGCTTTTCCTGTTAAGAATCTCTAAATCAATAGAGAAAAGTCGCTAATGCGCATACACATAAACAGAACTTTTAATCGTATGAGCGCCACTTCATTGGTTTTTAAATTGTTGTCATTGTTGCCTTTTGCCTTTTAAGGTTAACTTACAGTTGTCTTATTAAAAGAAGTAGGATAAAAATATAATATATTTTTTTATCAAAACTTACTTTATCACTAATGTTGGTATAACCATGACTTATAATTTTATACATTTGAACTAAATTTTTAATAAGACTAATGATTAAAATTTATGTTTGAAGCCAACAGTAACAAAATTTAAGAGGGAGTAACTTTGAAGGTGACCTGGAGATCATTTTTTTCTTTTTGATTCTGTAGTGGCTGGTGGCTTTTGTGTACTTTGTCTTTCCTGGAGCTGTGATGACAATGAGGGCAGACTATGCACCATGGCATATCTTCTTCGGGATTGTCATCTTCCTCATGGCTATCTGCACCGCGGAAACCGGCCTCGCAAGATTGATCTTCCCAGGCCATGACCTTCCCAGCGAAGCGTTTCTGACCAACTTCACCGGGCTCGCCATCCTCATGTTTGGCGTGGTCGTCGTCCTAGCAGTCATCCTTCCTTCAAGATACTAGTAATAAATAAAATGACAAGTTGTTGATGGATGATGGACTTTTCAAAGCCAATATAGGGACATGCTTGGATCGGAGAGTGCATGTGTTTGAAGAGATGAGAGCACATTGACACTATTATTGTTGCTGTTAGAAACATGTTGCCGAGTAGTATAACTAGATACTATGATGCATGGGTTGCTATCCATAGGTTGTGCTCAGCGATGATGCGCCGCTGTCCCACGCTGCTTCCCCGGCCCGTGCCCTCCCCTGCTATGCGGCCCTCCCAATGTGCTGCTCCTCCCCAAGCCCTCCTTGCTGCACCCTCCCATCTCCTCGGTCTCGTGTGCAGCCGACGCCTAGAGGCACCTAGTGTGGTGACAAGGCTTGATGTGGCAGCGGCGGCAATGGTAGGGGAAATGGGGATCATTAATGTGTGGTAGGGCAGTGAAGATGACCTGCAGGATCAGCGGGGACGATAGTGTGCGGCTGCGGCTGTGGCAGGGAGGCGGAGACGGTGGCGAGGCAACTGTTTCTCTAACCTGATATGGAATCCTACAGTAGGAAGGTGGGGTATAGCTACCTAAAGTTATGCATATACAATCAACACTTATTATTTATTGTACATATAGAATCGATACCTGCTAATTAAATCCACATTGTACCAGCTTTTCAAGGCTGCATTATCGCGTTGTTTGAACTGCTTTTCTACGTTCAGCTTTCATAGGAAGTCAACTTGCTAATAACACGGCTTTGAAGTAATTTCGCCCAGAAAAAGATAGGTGTTTGGCAACTGGCTTACAACCGACGCCGCCCATCGTCGCCAGGGAGCTGCCGCCTCCACCTGTCATCCCCTTGTGCGAAGTCGCTGCTTGTCGTCGCCTCACCGGTCGCCGCCGCCTCCGCCTGTCGTCGCCTCACGAGGAGCCGCCGCCTTCGCCTATCATCGCCTCGAGAGCAGCCCGCTGCCTCCTCTTGTCGTCACCTCAAGAGAAGCAGCTGCTGCCTTCACCACCACTGCCACCTTTCATCACCTTGAGAGCAGCTGCCGCCGCCGCCGCCGCCAGTCGCAAGGAGGAGCCGCTACCGTCGCCTACCGAGAGCTGTTGTCGTGTGGGTGCTGTCGTTGCTATGAATTCATCCGGTAACCGGCGTTTGGGGAGCTGTCGCCGTCGCCACATCAGGAGCCGCAACTCATGGTTACCATCACCTTCTCCTTAGCTCGCGGATGAGTCGCACGTCCCCATCTGAGCTCACGGTTGCAGAATCGAGGCACGTTCCTGAGAAGTGACCCTTAGGGTCGCTTCCACGTTGTGGGCTTAATGGGGCCTTGGAGAGAATCGTGTTCTGGAGAAGCTGCGTTGGAATCGGTCCGTTTGGGCGACTTTGCAGATTAATTTCATTGGAAGCGGCCCAAAATCAGTTCCAAACAGGGCATATAATAGGGCTGTCTAAGGGGCACTCTAGTTTTAGCAGCCCCTGCAGCACCCGATTTTACACCTTAGGTTGAACTATCGAATTTTTAACGCATCTTTCAACCTGATTCTCCTCTAGTGGACTTCACGCCACCCACCGGCCACCGCGAAGATGTACCGTCACCAGCCTCCGTAGGCTAGGGTCTCGTTGGACATCTCGACGGCATGAGGCAGCATCCTTCCTCCGTCTCCGCCGCTGCCGTCACCTTCCTCGACCCTGCCCGGACTTGGCCCAACTGCCGTCCTTGCCTCCCTGGCCGGTGGCGTCTCCATCACTTCACCGCCCGCCCGAAACCCACCCGTCACTAGCTGTCCTGCCTTCCTCTCCCCCAAATCCTTCCTATAAGGTTGCCGGATTCTATCAATGCTCAAATGCCAATCTTGAACCCTAACCTCGTCGGAGTGCTCGCCTGAGTCGTCAATCTCGTCGGACATGGAAAGGAGAGGTGAAAAGAGAGGAAGGAAAAAATCGGGTGTTGGTAGCTGTAGAAAACATTGACTGTTAGCATTCCCCTTATAATAACTGTTTTGACGGTCCTTAAGTATAATATTTGACCAATCAATCATAAATAACTAAAATAAATATACTAAAATTAGGAGTATGTGTATTACTGACCTGTTACAGAAGCTTTGGTGAATATTTGTGTGCATGCGATTTATCTATAAATATCGCAAGGAAAAGGGAAGAAACAATTATCTAGCTAATCAGAGCAGAGAATAAGGATTGGAGGGCCCACAAACGAACCAAAAACATCGAGAAATCCCACGAGCACCACGTACCCACGACTAGGGCCCTCAGGCCAACTACTCAGAGAAGAGTGGGGCCTAGAAAGGATTGGCCGATCTTATGGGTCGGCCGACCTGCTGGTAGACCTGCTTGGGCCCCAGTTTGACGAGGCGGTTCCCACCACCTTTCGTACGTCGGTGCTAACTTTTCCAAAGAAAATGAGCAGCCAGAAATCATCCTGGAGATGAATGAAGGAGAACCACTCATTCTAAGCCTTCCTCACTTATAAATAGAGGCCCTCTCCTCACTCACTCCATCAACTCTACACTTTACATTTCTATTGTGCTGCTGCATTTAGAGACTTAGTTTGTAGTCCTTAGAGTTGCAGCAGAAAGAGAGCGAGGAGGAGGTCCTCCAGGTGAAGCACCAATCTGTCGATGCTCTCTTGGTCAGATTCCTCCACTAAGTCGAGTCAGAGTGGTGGTCTGTCATCACTCTGCTTCGCACTTGTACCTCAACGGATGCTTCATTTAATCAAATGAGTATTCATGTCTGATCTTTCAGTATAATTCATTAGTCTAGTAAGTAGAATTATCCTTCACTTGTTAATTCGTAGTATACTGCTTAGTATTTACTTAAACTTATAAGACTGAAGTCTTGGCTAGGATTAAAACAATAATTATTTTGTATATAAGTGGTGTCTAGATAAATTATTATCTGTCTGTGGTGCGTATCCCATGGAGCTAGAGGTAGGCTATAGGTGATGACAGCGCTACTAGTCCTTCGTATTCCTCTACGTCCGGATATGTAAGTAGCACTTATAATTGTCAGAGTCTTTTCTCTGGATTAGAAGTAAACCGGACGTCGAAGTAAGCGGGATAGGATAATCTTTTTGTTTAGATAGCCTCTCCATTCTTTGCCCAACCTTAGTGTTGTTGTTCTCTGGACTTAGTTTATAACCTACACACGTCCCTTGAGAAAATTACGATACCTTAGAGTACTCTAAGATGAAGTGCAAGATACTTCATGTGCTTGTGGATTTATCTGTGATTCTAAGAAATACCAACAATAACCTCAAATGAGTGTAATAACCTCAAATGGGTGGAGTTTATTTCAATAAATCATCGTATTCACCAAAATATTCATATAGAACGTTAAATTCACTGACATAGGCGAAGTTCTAGAATTCGGCAAAATACGTAAATATCATCCAATCATTCTCTGGTTCCTCACGATCCATCAAATTACACAACATATATACCTAATGGACCCCAATCCAAATTAACCGCTAGGCATCAAATTCTCAATAACCCCCGTATAAAGTAGTTTTATGTGGGGTAGAATGTTTCCTTGAAAAAGTCAGTAGCCTTTTAACAAAGAACGCTACCAACAGGAAGATAATTAAAACGAAGGTTGGAGGAATACAATTTAGAGTCAAAATCAAACGCAAGCCACAAGGAACATGAAGATCACAAGACAAGCTTCTTTGTGCATCTGATGGATCGTTCAAATATTGAGGATTAGATTTCTTCGAAGTGGGTGGCTTTGTATCATAAATTTAAAACAATCTCAAAATCACTGCTGGAAAATTTTGAAATTGAAAAAATTAAAAATTAAAATAAAAAGATTTGGCAAGTGTGTGGAGCACCTGGTTTGGTTGAACATGTTTGATTTTAATCGGAATGTGAAATCCACCTACTGCCGAATTCTAGAATTGGAAAACTCCAAAAACTCTTCGTTAGCTCTAAGTCGTCCTTTTTCTTCCCCAGGCAGCTCCAATTTCTTTTCCTCTTCTATCTTGCCCGCACCATGTCACTGTTTTCTCCTGTGGCCCATCTCGCTGTGCAATCTCTTTCTCTTTCTTGGCCCAACCTCCCTCTCCCTCTCTTTCCCTCCCCCGCATGGGCTGTGTGCATGCCACCACCCTTCTGAGCGCTACAGCTCGAACTATATGGTGTCGTCACCCCCGATACCACCATGCCCGCACGCCTTCGCCGTCTCCATACTGCCGCACTGCTGATGCAATCCACAGTGCAGACAAAACAACCATGGTGTCGCGCTGCTCTCCTCTCTACTGACGATTCCAATAGTGATCCCACATCACATCATCCTTGCCGTGTGGAATCATAAATGGCCCTGTTCCTGCCCAACAAGAGCCCTCTGCTTTCTCGGCATGACCCTCAAAAGTCAACCACTCCCCAGTGGGGCTCCAGTGAGAAAGAATCAACTGATTTCCTCCCCTTCTCTTCCCATATCTTGGCCACCGCCAAATCCTCTATCTCCATGCAACTACTCCTAGCCCAATAGCTTCTCCGAGCTCCGCTCCACCTCTCGAGCTTCTCGGTGTGGATCAGGGACCATGTATTTGAGCGCAGTCCACACCGTGCATTGACACGCGCCACAGTCCTTTCTCACTGCTGGCACACCTTTGAGCTCCAACGCATCGCCCGTACTCCTCTTGCTCAACCCTCTCTCACTCTCTCTCCCTCAGCTAGGCACACAGCCCTGCCACTACCATGCCATCTGCCGTCTACCTCCATCAAGCTAGCCTGGTTCTGGCGCCTCCACTAAGGCGTTCCCCACATCTGCCCGCATTCGTTAGGCAGCTCAAACACCCCTGAAGCATGCTCAAAGACATTTTGGCCCAAAGTTCCACAACCATAGGTAGTTTTGGCCAGCTGTGGCCGCTGCCCCAGTCACTGGTGCACAACGCGATCATGCCTTGTGTATGAGCCATGTCGAGTAGGTTATCGAAGTGCGAAAACCTCGTCCGCTTTCAAGTTGCAAAGGGGCTGGAGGCGAGCCCACTCCTACGACTCTCTTGGTACACGGTGGACTGACACTGTCCCGGTCCATGCGCCCCGTTGACCAATTCCCAAAACTCAGTCTTTACACTTTTGTAAAGAACCCCTTGGGTTTGTGACCCGGCCTAACCTATCATCCCTGGCTTTTGCAGTTCGGTCCCTGATCTTTCCTTTTCCAATTTCCATTTACGACATGAGAGACTTATAAATATCTAACTTACCAAGTGCCCTGCAAGAATTGTTACTACTAGAAGAAGTGTTAATACCGCGACCGGTCTTGATAAACAATACTATGCAAACATACTTTCACAAAACAAATCATACTTGATGTTTTAAACGCAACAGCAAAACAGGTACCATGGTCTTTGGGCACCTCGCACTTACTCTAATGGAAACATGGAAATATGCAGTTCATCCATGGTCTCATATCCTTTTCTCCTTCAGACACAGCTTGCATTACGAAGAAACTGCAGGCTATAGCCTCTGATATCGCAGCAGAAACTAAGATATTTGCTCCCCTGTTCCATTGTCAGATTTGAAGTGACATACTCCCTTCATGCTTTAATAGTTGTCGCTATGACTTCAACCTTGATCATTTGCCTTACTAAAGATTAATTCTATGTAAAATTAAAAATCATGTTTCAGAAGCCTTAGTGATTAATAAAATCATAATAAAATGTACTATATTTTTGTACTTTTTTGAATAAGACGAAAGACCAAAGTTCTTATCTAAGTCAACTATTTAAGAATATGACATACTAGATCTAAGGTGACCTAGAAATGGATATTTTTAAGAGTAAAGTGCATAATCGGTCTTTAATTAAGTTCGTCGAGATATGTCTACTAAGTCCCTCTACTCCTAAAAACTTTTAGCTCCGTAAACTTACGATGTTTCCACGTCTTAGCGTTGAGTTGAAACCTTAAAACAATATTCAACTCTATGCCTTCAAGGCATAAATGGGTAACAACCTTAAAATCCTTTGATAAAACTTCTTTTGAGAATGTGCCTGAGCACCATTAAGAATCATATACCAGAAAAAAATCTTTCACTTAAAGTATACCACAGGAAGCCTTGCTAATCCCTCCTCTTGTAATCTTTTTAGAATGTGCCTGAGCACGTGTTCACTACATGAAGATCACATGCTAGCAAAAATGTCTTCACTTAGATTTATACCACACGAAGGCCTTGCCTAATGCCTCCTCTTGTAATGTGAAAAATCCTGCCGAACAATAAGGATGTCCATAGTGAAATCGTACTCTGCATAGAGAATGAAGTATGTCAGATACACAACATTTAGACTACAGTCTGATGCTCAGGACTCTACCTTGCTAATCTATCCTATGTGGTGCGCCCAGTGCGGGCGAGATGAGGCTGCTGCATCTTTATATATGGCTCGTTTCAGTTATAAAACAATATTTA
The DNA here is from genome assembly GCA_001182835.1 of Oropetium thomaeum. Taxonomy (NCBI): domain Eukaryota; kingdom Viridiplantae; phylum Streptophyta; class Magnoliopsida; order Poales; family Poaceae; genus Oropetium; species Oropetium thomaeum. Next base: position 22,422 of record LFJQ01000535.1, read on the forward strand.
GTTCGCTTTAGGAGCTTGTTTTTCAAAGTTTTATTTTTGGTTTAGTTTAAAATGTATTGTAAATATCTAGTGCGGTGAATATGTATCACTCTATTAACAAGCTAGGTAATAAAGAATTAAATTCATTTTTATCTTAGAAAATAACTAGCCTTTGATGTGAATAGAAGCGTTTCGGGTTACAACCCACTAAGATCTAGAGGACACACCTTAACAGGTTTAGGGAGTCAAAATCACATTTTGAAAGTAGATAGACCTAGGTGACACATGTTGCCAAATTCAAGGACCGGTTGTGCACTTTTGTTTTAATCATGATTCTCAGGAAGACCTCCTTTGTAGTCTCTTCACAAGGATTATATGGAAAATAATATGCAAAACTATCAACATCAGTGGTATGGTTAACTCATCTCCGAAAGTACATTATTTTTCTCAAACACAATAAATTATCAGCAGCTATATTATTGTGAAAAGGCCTGTAGACCCCACGATTTGCTCAGTAATATAAGATTTAGTATATTTTAATTGTACCCGAATACCAGTCTCCGATCATCTGGACCACTGTCTTTGCACAATAATATGCACGAATAGTGATATACCAAATTACAGAAGCGAAGATAGACTAACTATACCTTTCTATATAACTTCTTTAATCAATATGGCAGAATAGGGTTTTGGAGACGTGGGCTCAGGGGGTATGGGGTTTTGTCATCGATGTGAGAGTAATCAGTGACACAATTTTCTATGTCATGATGGTCAATGAAGAGACATTTTAGCTCAAACTGCATCTCATTTTGACAGAATCTCTGACACGTTTGATGCATAATTAAGCATCACCAACAGCTTGTCATTGGAGACTCTTCTCTGTTTAGATGTGTCACCGATTCTCATCCATTGAAAGACTCTAATTCCGTGGGCGTGCCTCCTTTTTCTCCATATCTGGGATGCCTTATAGCCCAGACCATTGCTGCCTGGACTTCACCACAGCCTGGGATATAACCCGTTTCATACACCAGACACCATTTATGCAACCACAAAATAAAACATGATCACATGCAAAGACACCATTGGCCTTCTTTGGCTTATCACTGGCAGCGAAATATGCATCCAAATAACTTGAATTAACAGATTCACAACTAAATATGCATATCAGATTCAACAAGGTGGAGCTCATCACATATTCGACAAAGGCCAGTATAGTTTCAAAGGAAAACACAAGCTCCAATGTGCTACTTGAGATTACATTGGAGGTAGAAATATGAACTGCAATGACTAATTTAGTATATTCCATGATCGAGACAATGGAACTCCCCTTTGGGATTGATCACCTGGTTCATTAAGAAATGAGGCGATACCCTCTTGAA